>RCUC01112540.1:0-63781 GCA_003697995.1 Taxidea taxus jeffersonii | reverse complement strand
ATGAGTTTCTTGTAGGCAGCATATGGATGGGTTTTGTTTTTTTATCCATTCTGAAACCCTGTGTCTTTTGATTGGGGCATTTAGCCCATTTACATTCAGGGTAACTATTGAGAGATATGAATTTAATGCCATTGTATTGCCTGTAAGGTGACTGTTACTGTATATTGTCTCTGTTCCTTTCTGGTAATACTTTTAGGGTCTCTCTTTGCTTAGAGGACCCCTTTCAATATTTCCTGTAGAGCTGGTTTGGTGTTTACAAACTCTTTCAGTTTTTGTTTGTCCTGGAAGCTTTTAATCTCTCCTTCTATTTTCAATGATAACCTAGCTGGATAAAGTATTCTTGGCTGCATGTTTTTCTCGTTTAGTGCTCTGAATATATCATGCCAGTTCTTTCTGGCCTGCCAGGTCTCTGTGGATAAGTCTCCTGCCAATCTAGTATTTTTACCATTGTACGTTACAGACTTCTTGTCCCGTGCTGCTTTCAGGATTTTCTCTTTGTCGCTAAGACTTGTAAATTTTACTATTAGATGGCGGGGTGTGGGTCGATTCCTATTGAGCTTGAGAGGTATTCTCTGGGCTTCCTGGATTTTGATGCTTGTTCCCCTTGCTATATTAGGGAAATTCTCTACAATAATCCTCTCCAGTATACCTTCTGCTCCTATTTCTCTTTCTTCTTCTTCTGGAATCCCAATTATTCTAATGTTGTTTCGTCTTATGGCATCACTTATCTCTCGAATTCTCCCCTCATGGTCCAGTAGTTGTTTGTCTCTCTTTTGCTCAGCTTCTTTATTCCCTGCCATTTGGTCTTCTATATCACTAATTCTGTCTTCTGCCTCATTTATCCTAGCAGTAAGAGCCTCCATTTTTTATTGCACCTCATTAATAGCTTTTTTAATTTCAACTTGATTAGACTTTATTTCTTTTATTTCTCCAGAAAGGGCTTTAATTCTCCTGACAGGGTTTCTCTAATATCTTCTATGCCTGTTTTGAGCCCGGCTAGAACCTTGAGAATCGTCGTCCTGAATTCCAGATCTGAAATATTACCAATGTCTGTATTGCTTAGGTCCCTAGCCTTCGGTCCTGCTTCCTGTTCTTTTTTTTTGTGGTGAGTTTTTCTGCCTTGTCATTTTGTCCAGATAAGAATCCGCTGTTCTCCTTGTTAAGTGAACTTGGTCTTGGCTGTATTTCTTTGATCTTCTGGGGGAGGGGCCTGTCGTAGTGATTCTCAGGTGTCTTTGCCCCAGGCGGAGTTGCACCGCCCTTACCAGGGGCCGGGCTAAGTAATCCTCTCAGGTTTGCTTTCAGGAGCTTTTGTTCCCTGACCGCGCTTTCTGTAGAGTTCTGGAGGACGGGAATGACAATGGCGGCCTCCCAATCTCCGGTTCAGAGGAGCCGAGAGCTAGGGGCCCCAGTCTTCAGTGCGCCTTCAGAGAAAAGCGTTTAATCCCTCCAGTCTCCCTAGCCCACGTTTGCGCTGGAGAGTGCGCGCGCGCGTCCGCCCGCAGACACCGCGCGCCGGCAGACACCGCTGGCCCGCCGACACTGCGCGCACTCGCAGACCGCGCGCACCCGCAGACCGCAGACCGCGCGCGCCCGCAGACCGCGCTCAGAGAAAATCGTGCCTAAGCAGTCCCGTCTCACTGGCTTCTGGGAGTGCTCCGAGCTCACCCAGCCTGTGACCAAGCGTCTCTGTCTCTGGCAGAGTCCCACCTGGAGTCTCCGGAGCCCGTAGATCCCTGCGCTCTCCCGGGTCGGAGTCTCCCCGGATCTTGTGGGGACCCCTTGCACAGAGCACCGGCCAGTGCCACAGAGCACCGGTCCGTGTCACAGACCACTAGGAAATCTCGGCTCTGTCTCCGCAGCCGACTTCCCCGCTCTAATACCTGTGAGCTCTGCGACACTCAGACACCCCCGATCCTTCTGTGACCCCGTGGGACCTGAGTCCACGCTGTCCCCACGAGGTCTTCCCCCCAGTTTAGCCTCTGGAGCGATGTCCCTCCGTGGAGCCGACTTTTAAAAGTTCTGATTTTGTGCTCCGCCGCTTGCCGGGAGCCGGCCCCTCCCCCTGGGGTCTATCTTCCCGTCGCGTTGGATTCACTTCTCCGCTGGTCCTACCTTTCAGAAAGTGGTCGATTTTCTGTTCCTAGAATTGTTGTTTTTCTTCTCTTCGATCTCCTGTTGGATTTGTAGGTGTTCGGAATGGTTTGATAGGCTATCTAGCTGATCTCCTGCTGCCTGATGTCATCTCAGCCTGCTACTTCTCCGCCATCTTGACTCCTCCCTCCTATTATTTTTAATTTTTTAAGATGTTTTATTTATTTACTTTGACAGACAGAGATCACAAGGAAGCAGAGAGGCAGGCAGAGAGAGAGAGGAGGAAGCAGGCTCCCCGCTGAGCAGAGAGCCCAATGCGGGGCTCGATCCCAGGACCCTGAGATCATGACCTGAGCCGAAGGCAGAGGCTTTAACCCACTGAGCCACCCAGGTGCCCCTTGATGAACCTTTCTACTGTCAAATCTTGACTGAGATTTAAAATGTGACTCAGAGACCCTGTATAATGAATTTGGAAAGTCAGTTTGATGAGTCTTACTGCAGTACAGCACATGAATTTTTAAATTTCCCCTTAGGTCTATAAAAACAACAACAAGAAAACAAAACAAAAACAAAAACACAACATCTTTCAATCCTACTGCTAAATATCAGAAACTGACACAAGTGTGATTCCTCATATTTAACAAATGCATTATGATTTCAAGTCACCAGTAAGCATATGGTCATCCCAAAGACCTAAATTCCTGACAGCTGAATACTGACCACACCAAATCAGCATTTCACAAAATCAGACAAGAGACTACCATTTAAAACAAGATTTGAGTTGTTTAATATTTAATAAAAGTGTCATTTATAGCTCATAAGAAAATATAGATTAGTTGCAAAATCATGTCAGGGTAAGTGGTTAACCACTTATAAAAGAAAAAGGTTAGAGTCACATTATAATTGTACATAAAAAAAAATTGAAGTACTAGAAAAAATCTACATGAATAGTTGATGATAAAAGTTTGGGTTGTGAAAGCTCATTCTAAATATGACTGCTAAGTCAAGAAACATAAATTATTCAATAGAAGTTGATTCTTTTTGATGCTAACCATTAGGTAAAATATATTCCCAAATGTGGTAGTACATGTATGTGTATATACACCTCACTGGCCATCAGAGTCACCAATCCCAATGCCAGTCTGTGAAGCAAAGAAACATGCACATGTTTTATATGTATTAAATAAAACCACAGAAACTCTGCTCCCCCTGAAATACACATGTGTAACAAAATACATTTCTGTACTACACACACATATATATTTTTAAACCCTATAAGTTAAGCTTACAATTTCCTGGGGAAAGTTTTCACTACTACATTTTTGTTTCCTCCCTATTATTAAAATCTAGAATTTTGGAACTAAATTATTATCAATTTCTTTAAATTGTATACCTTCAAAATAGAACTTGAATTTTAAGGACATTCCTGACCTACAGAAGTATTGTAATGAATTCCTATATGCCTTTGGCATACATTCTGCCTTGGGGAGAATAATGCCCCCCACTCCCACCCCAGATGTCTACACATTAATCCCCAGAACCCTTAAATATTACCTTACATCGCAGAAGGGATTATGCAGATTGGTTAGTTTAAAGAGTTTGAGATGGGTAGATTATCCTGGAATCACCTGGATAAGCCCAATGTAATCACAAAGGTCCTGGAGGTGAGAAGGTCAGCACCAGGGAGAGATTTGAAGATGATATGCTGTTGACTCTGAAGATGGAAGAAGGGACCATCAGGGGCACCTGGGTGGCTCAGTGGGTTAAAGCCTCTGCCTTCGGCTTAGGTCATGATCCCAGGGTCCTGGGATAGAGCCCCGCATCGGGCTCTCTGCTCAGCAGGGAGCCTGCTTCCCCCTCTCTCTCTGCCTGCCTCTCTGCCTACTTGTGATCTCTGGCTGTCAAATAAATAAATAAAATCTTAAAAAAAAAAAAAAAAGAAGGGACCATCAGCCCAGTTATGCAAGTGGCCTCTAGAAACTAGAAATGATGAGAGAATAGTTTTCCCCAAAAACCTCCAAAAGGAATGTAGCCTTGTAACACTTGATGGTTACAAAATAATCATTTTCTGATTTCACTGTTCTGTCTACTTTTGGTAATCTCACTATAAAGGAGATGTGTTTGTTTAATAATTTAAAAAATCCAGATCCCAATTCCACTTCTTGGCAGGGAGGGGTTCTCCCACGAATAAGGGATTCTCTGACACCAGCTAGGTGTCCTACAATCCTGCTTAATTGTGACACTATCTAAGCAGAGACAGCATCAGACTCCACAAGTTGAGGGCTCACCCCCATTAGACTCCCCTCAATCCCCCCACTTCCGATCCCTATTGCAAACCCAGATTATCATTTGTGCTTCAGACCAGTTGAGTATGGATTGGAGGTTCCCGTGTCATCCTCCTCAGGTTCAATTGTTTTGCTAGAACCTCTCACAGAACTCAGAGAAACATTTTACTTACTAAATCACAGGTGTGTTATAAAGGGATGTGACTCAAGAACAGCCAAAAGGAAGATATGCATAAAGCAAGGTATGGAGAAAGAGTGCATAGCTTTCATACCCTCTCCATATGAGCTACTGTCCTCATATTTCCCAGAAACTCTTCTAACCCATCCTTTTAGGTTTTTATAAAGGTTTTATCAGATGATCATGATTGATGAAATCATTGGCCATTGGCAATCTATTTAAACTCTAGCCACTCTCCCCTCCTCAGAAGTCAAGGGGTGGCACCAAGTGTTCCAACACTCCAACCACCAAATCTTTCCTCCTGGCAATTAACTTCCATCTTTAGGGGACCAAAATTCAGCACATTAACATAACAAAAGACATCTTATCTCTCTCACCAAGTAGAAAATTCCAAGGGTTTTAGAAGCTCTGCTAGAAAGGGACAGAGACCAAATATATATTTACTATATATAATGATAGTATTACTATAGACTTTTGAATGTTTTAATGTTCTATCATCTATGACTGTCATTCATTTTTATGCTCAGACTTCCCTAGACTTGGCCAAAAGAAGCCTGTCAAACTGCCCTGTACCCTTTGAGGTCTTCCTTGGTATTTCAGTTCTTCCCTGTTTTCTGACACAACAATATGCTGTAGGCTCCATCTGTGTTTTCTCTGTTACAGCCCTGGAATCAGATATTTTCACAATAAACTCTGATAGCTTCCCCCCACACCCTGGATTTTAGTGTGAAATGTCATTTAGCAAGAAAGATCTGGATATTAGGAGTGCTCATTGTCAATAGGCTGGCACTATTTCTAGGCCCTTTTAGAAGTCAGGGTTAGGAAATAGAGGGCTTTTTTACTCTGAAGGCTTTTTCTTCTATTAAGATGCTCGTATTTTTTTCTTTATAATCTGTTAAGTGTGAAAAAAAACCATATTCTGTTAAATGTGGTGAATTATATTTTCAAATTTTCTGACGTGTAACTGCTTTTACATCCTGGATCACAGTCAATTTGACCATTACACATTAGCTTATTTAGATATTACTGATTTTTGGCCAACATTTGGATTAAAAATTTGTGTAACAGTATTTGTGAATCTGGACTGTTTTGTTCTCCCCTTCATAGTCCTTGTGTGTTTATATATAAAGCAATGCTAGAATCATTATATAAACTAGGAAGGATTCCTTATTTTATTCTTTGAGAGAGTTTATATTAGAATGAAATTATCTTTTAACAGAGGACATAAAAAAAAATCTCTTTTTAAACCATTGGAGACAGCTCTTTTAATTTAAGCAGATATTACTTTTAATTTAACTTTAATGTTTTTCTATCTTTTATCTTTTGATTCAGTTTTAATTTATCATGTTTAAAGAATGCATAATTTTGCATACATTTTCAAGAAGTTTATTTATTTTTCTAAACTCTCCAAAGAAAATGGTACATATTTGTGACTCCCTCCTTTGCATTTTCTATTCTATTTTATTAATATTTGCTCTTCTTACTACTACTATTTTTTAAAGATTTTATTTACTTATTGAGAGAGGAAGAGCAAGAGTGTAAGAGAGAGAACACAAAATAGAGAGGGAGAAGCAGGCTGCCCATCAAGCAGAAGTCCAATGTGGAGTTCAATCCGAGGACCCTGAGATTATGACCTGAACCAAAGGCAGACACATAATGACTGAGCCACACAGGCATCCCAACTATTAACCTATCTTTATTTTATTTTTTCTTTTTGAACCACTAAATTGGAAGCTTAATTCTTTAACTTTTATTATTGCTTCTTTGTTACAATGTCAGAAATTAGTTTCAACTACTTCAGCATAAATAATGTAACATTATGTATATCCTAATTTAAATTAAACTCTAAGAGGAATTAAATCATTTCAATAACTAAAACACACAGCAATTTATTTATGCCTGAAAACTATTTTTAAAAATATGAAATGTAATATAAAATGTTTATCATAACTGAATAGTACTAGATCATTTTGCCCTTAGGTTTTATAAAAAGTTCCTATGCCTTATTGCTATTTGAATTTGCAGCTTTATTTAGTTTTAAAGTATTATTTGGCACTTACTATTAAAAAAATGAGCCGGTAGCAAGGTTACAGGAACAAAGACTTTTTATACCTTTAACTGTTAAAATTAGTAGTTCTAACAAAAACAAAAAATCATGATTGTGGGTAGTCACTTGGGCCAATAATAGTTCAAAAATTAATACAAGCATTTAGATAATACATGTCACTCTAAGAATATTGAAATTTGCTTGGTATATCTATTTCTCAGATGGTTGTATTAAGTTTCCATATTTTAGTGGATTCATCTATTTCACCTTTTATGTCTGTCAATTTTTTATTTACATATTTGTAATCTGTTAGTAGATGCATAAAAGTTTGGCACTTTGAAATCTTCCTATTCTGCTTGTAATTTTTGTTAATACTGATTTATTCATATTTGTTTCACCATCTTACTTTGTACTTTGTATTTGGGTTTTTTTCCCTGCATTTCTTTTTTTCACTCTGACTTTCAGTTGAGTTGATTGATTTTGCATCTGTTTTACTCTTTCTGTTATTACTCTGGTAATTATACTTTTTATTTCTGGGTTTTAATTAGATATTATATAGATATTTTACTAGATTTTTCATGGGTGTTTAAATTAGATAAGTCCAAATCAGTTATTAGCTATGTATTCCTCTTCTCAAACAAGGTACAACCTCAGAAACTTTCTGATTCTGCCATTTGTTTATTTCTGGCTCCCCAATTGAGGTTATTTTGTCATGTGTTTGTGATTCTTGATTCATGCTCTGTAGATATTTTGTATGGGGATATTTGAGGCTAATTTTAAAGTGAGTTCCTCATTAAGAAGGTAAAGCAGATTTTTCCAAAAAGGGGCAAGCTTCAGCTTTTCACTTTTATACATTTGTATCTACCTATCCTTTCTGGACTTTTTTTTTTTCTTTTACTTTTAAGTCCAACCAACTACTTAACAAATAATTTTAAGTACCTTATTCATCATTTTAAATGCATGGACATCTAATTTTCCATAATGATAGAAAAAGAAATCTACCTATAATTCTTTTCTAAAGCAATCATTAAAGATTTCAGAACAATATGAGATGGAAATGTCAAAAAGGATTTTTAAACAAACTCTTTTATTGCCTAATAGACACTTGCGTATAATAGTACATATTACCTATAGAGCTTTCTCTATTCTCTGCTACTGAGTTTTTCCTTTTGCTTCTAATATTTGACCAGAGAAAAACTACACCACCTTAGAAAGAACAGACAAAGCAGAGATTATGATGTGGTCAAACTGACAATTCCAAGAGGAACCCTTTGTATAGAAATCAGACAATTGGGAGTTGGTAAGTCCAATTGGTGTTCTTTTCACATTTAGGGCACTAAAAAACAACTTATTTTTTCCCTTTTCTCTAGGGAAACACTAAAAAATATCAAGCACGCACAATGTATGTGGCTGGAGAGGGGAAGAGAGAGAGAAAGGGAAAGAAACTCCTTTCTTTCATTAAGGAAGTCTATTAAATATGCAGAAGTTGTTTCTTGAATACAGTGGCCAGAGCCTTCAAGCACCACACGTGAGACACAATAATGAGGGATACGAATTCTCTTTCCAGGTGAAGGAAGAATTATAAAAATGGAAAAATATCTAGAAATCTTTTAATAGAAAAAATCGTGTGTCTCCAGGATCAATCATCCTCAGGATATTTCTATGAGCAACACAAAACAATGTTCTCACTTCCTCTGGGACTTTAGAATGTTACAAGGGTGTCACTGCAAATGCTTGTGACGTGACTTTCTACTCAACCAGAAAAGCTCCTTGCTGAGGGAGAAGAGAATAACATGATGGAGAAGTGAAGCTGGCAAATTGCAAAAAAAAACCAGGTGATATTATACTCCACCAGTTATACCTAAATGTAGCACTGCATGAAAATTTTTCATTTTATAAAACAAACATTCCCTTCTGTCTCTTTCTTTTTAAATTTTCTTTAAAAAATGTTTTGTTGACATATAAGGAACATACAATGCTACATTAGTTTCAGGTGTACAATACAATGATTGAATAATTCTATACATGACTCAGCACTCATCACAGTAAGCATACTCTTGATCCCTTTTATCTATTTCGGTCCTCCCCCACCTTTATCTATTTTACGCCCTCCCCCACCACCTGCTCTCTGGAACCACCACTTTGTTCTCTGTATTTAAGAGTCTGGTTTTTTTTTTGTTGTTGTTGTTGTTGTTGTTTGGGTTTTGTTGTTGTTGTTGTTCTGTTACTTTTTCTTTATTCATTTGTTTGCTTCTTAAATTCCACATATAAGTGAAATGATATACATTTTCTCTCTTTTATTCTTAAGTTTGTTCCTATTTTGTTTCTGATATTTTAAAACAAAATCACTCCCTCTAACACAATCTTTCTCTCATAGCCATGAGCCTTGGGATATATTACCAGTATATATGTAAACATAAGTAAAATGATAAACACAAGGATATATATAAGCATAAGTGATTTTTTTTCTTCTGGATAAAATTTAAATGATATATACTCTGGATCTTTCTTTTTACCTATTATTATTATGTCTTTTTAACTCAATTCACCCAAATGTAATTATTTATATAAATAGAATAAACTTTATAAAATATTCACTTTTTTCTCCTTTATAAACATTTAAGTTTCTCCAGATTTTTTATATATTACAAAGAGTGTGGGAAAACAAAACAAAAGAAAACAAAACTTATCACTAAATGTATCACTGACTTTAATGGATGGGGAAATACTGGAGTATAATCAGAAGAAAAGCAGACAGTGAAATTGAAGTAAAAGCAGACACCATGTTTCATAATTAGCTTCACAGGTTTAAGTCATTTGCTAAGACTCTTTGAACCTTATTATGTTAATTTTAAAGTGATATTTTTAACTATCCAAGATGGCAAATTACTTTCAATTTACCTACACAATTGTTGCTGGGGTGGTCTATTGAGCGAATCTAAAGTCATTTGTTTGCACAGCAGAAAACGAGCTATGAAATAAGAAAGTAGTGGAAATGCGGTATGTATTTATTAACCAGTTCCAGCTTACCATTTTATATCTGTAACTTAAAGGATGGCAGGAAATCTAAATTGTTTTATGAGGGTCATTTAAGGGTGCTAGTAGTGTTTTGTTTTGGAAAAATATACTATTTCTACTATCTGACTTGAGTTTCTGCATAAAAGGACTAGAATCAGTTGTTGGAAGAGATGGTCATATTTGGACTTTAAAAAAGGAAGAATTTTCTAGCCACAGGAGTGTTTTAATAATGAAACAAGATGCTTTTCCAAGAGATTTATTCATAAGAAATTAGATCACTGGTGAGGATGTTTTCAAAAAAACTCATATAGGCATGGTAGAGGAAAGAATATTTACTATGTGTTATAAACCATGACATTCATTTTCACATATGTGACATTCTAGTTGATAATTAGAATACATTTGTCCACATGAATATCACGAAATTAATTATACCAGTCATGGTAAAATAAAATAAAGACACAGTAGTTCTGAATGCACGTCAAACCAATTTATCCCAGTGAATAAGCCAAGTTTGATTAATTCACATACACCTTTTAATTAATGTTCTGTTAGAATTTCCACTGTCAAGCTTCATTTCAGTACTTTGTCTGCCACACCACAAGCAGGGGAACAAAGTTATGAGGTAAAACTAAATCAACTATCAACTTCAGTACATGTCTTTTATTCTCACACTGTTTTAAGTCATTTAGTGAGAAACTACAGCAAAAGAAAAATACACACCAGGAAAAAATGTTGCAAAACACTAAAGTTTTGATATTTTAAATATTATTCCTGTTAAAAATACTGGATATAATTTTTATAAAAAATACAAGGGGATCTCATTTCAAGATTCTTTTCTTCATAGAAAACCAAGAAATTTGAAATCTCAGAAAAATATAAAAGAAACCATAAATTTTAACCTAGCCTAGAGAATTTTGAGAAAATAAATAATCTTTTTATGTAAATTTAAATGATTTTCTCAGGCCAGATTTTAGGAAAGTGAAATGTCAAAAGTGCCATTCAGTTTGGAAGTAGGAGAATTTTAGGGACAGAGAAGTGATAAAGAAAATATTATCCCATTTCTAGCAATGTGGTGAGGTTAGAACAGAGTGATAGCTTTAGTACAGTATTTTTCCAAAAACCATTTTTATCTAAGCCCTAATTGTCCTACTATCACAACTTCTTGTCATAAACCTCACCATCACCTCATCTCTGTCTAACTTACACATTAAAAAAAAAAAATCTTCTATTGACCTTGTTTTATCTTACTTCTCTACAGATTTAAAAGCTAGGGTATGTCTTATTTTATCCTATAGGGGGCAGCAGTCTGTGTACTATGTATGCAAAGTTGCTGTAAAGATTATTTAAAGTAGTAGAAAGAAAGCTTTATCTGGACAAAATAATGAAGTTACCAGAGATTATATCTTCATTTTCTTTTTTTAATTAGCATATAATGTATTATTTGTTTCAGGGGTAAAGGTCTGTGAATCATTAGTCTTATAGAATTCACAGCACTCCCCATAGCACATAACCTCTCCAATGTACATCACCCACCCACCCTATCCCTCCCATCTCTTTATTTTCTTTCTTCTCAACCCATGACATTTTTCTCTTTCCTCTATTCTTTCCCTTTGTTCCATGCCATTTCAAAGCATAATAAACCTTTCTTTCAGCTCTGCATTTCTCATCTCCCCTTCAGTGTGAACACACCACTATATCTCTTAATAGTCAAAGAGAGCAGAATCAGTAACAAAAGAAACATTTGTATCACTTAGTTTACTAGATGGAACACTAGGCATTTGTCTGTAGAGGAGTGCGAGGGTAGAGATGGGAGGATGGTGTTTGACTACTCTCCAAGGAGTCCTAAAGAGTATAAATCAACATTTTTTTTGAGAGAGAGAGAGAGAGAAAGGACAGCAGAAGAGGGAGAAGAAATCTTAAGCAGGCTTTATGCTCTGGAACCCCAAGTGGGGCTCAATCTCAGGACCCTGAGATCATGACTTGAGCTGAAATTAAGAGTCAGATACTTAACCAACTGAGCCACCCAGGAGCCCCAGTCAGCTTTTTTTTTTTTTTAAGTGATCTATTATTTTCATTCCAAAAGTACAAAGCTCATAGTAACAAAATTTGGTAGTACCAGATCACAGGGTCCCAGGCAGGGGGAAAAAAAAAAAAAGCCTCTAAGAGCTTTAACGAGGTCAGTGATAGAGACCCCAGATTTTTCTTTGATTCTGTGAAGAATTTGAGCTAAGAGTTTTGAATGGCTAGGTGTTATTTAAAGAATAATAATGGCTAATGTCAATTAGACTTACTTGCTAAATGACAATATCATCCACAAAGCACCATTTCTCAAAAAGGAAAAGTGAGTTGTCCAGGACACAAAAATGAGTAGAAGAAATTTAGATCCAGGAAAAAGGAACAATATTTAAAATGAAAGTTTTGATGTAATTTTCAAAAGGAAACAAAAACTTTTAAATGTCTTTCTAAATGGTATTCTAAATTAGTATTCAAACAGCAAAATAGGTATAGTTCCTAATTATTGTAAAATGCCAATTTTCAAACATTTATTCTCCACACATACATGTTCAGAAGCGTGCGTGCACAAAGGCACACACACATTAGGTAAACTGCGTTCTTTATTATGTTTATTTTTTCTAATCCAAGAGCTCTTTCTTGTTTTCAATCACTCCCCTTGTCTCTCATTCCTTTGTATGAATTTGATGTGTGCTAAAAATTTTAATTCTCTTTTTATTCCAAATTCTATCTAGTGCTTTCCTCCCCACCCCACAATAAAGTGTATTATTTCATTGATCTTCTTTCTTCTTCACCATGTTACCACTTTATTTTTTCTTTTTCCTTTGTTTGGGCATCTTCGATTTTCAATTCATGTTTAAGAACAGACTTCTGGGTTGCCATGCCTGAAGAGCTATGTGGATTTCCTCGGTGAGGACTCCGAAAGAACCTCGACTCTGCAAGCCCCGCATCTCTGTTCAGCTGCTCCCTTTGGGACCAGCAAGGGTGGGCGAACCTGTCTCCGGAAAAAATTCAAAAATACCACGTCTCTCTCTAGGGTTCTGGTATCTGCCTGGCAGCAACAGTTTTCTCCTATCAATTCTTCTAGTTTCTTCAAAGAAAAGCTGTGTAGAATCGGTTTGCTTGTTGCTGGGGGAAAATACTGCACTTCCTGATCTCTGCGGGTTCAGAGCTGGGCTGGCGCCAGGACCCTGCTCCTGGGGCTGCCCCATATTCAACGGGTTTATCCATCATTTTTCTATCTTTCAGAAACGTACTAAAGTATCAAGTCTCGCTGCTCTCCAAATTCCCTTTCTTTTGTGCTTGTTTGACCTCCGTCTTTTAATGTCATTTCACTTGGGCATTGGGAGTGAAGAGAGGCGGATAACCAAGAATGTCGAATGGCAGTCATTCCCATTTATATTTGTATTGTATTTACGGATACTCTTCCTTTTAGGAAAATGACCTGAGAACACAGGCTTTGGATGAATCTCTGTGATGCCATCTTTAATCGAGAAAGAGCAAGAGAACAATAAGTACATTTTCTCACCATGCAGAATTCAGAGTAGGGCAGCTTTGAATTCAGAGGAAATATAAACTGTGGCCCCACACGAACATGTTGTCGTCGGAGAAGATGTCCAGTCTCTGTGAAGTCATGCCTGCTTCATGGGGATGGCAGGAATTAAAAACCCTGAAGTATATGTGATGCATGGCACCGTCTAGAACAGAATAGTGAGAGGCTGACTAACACCAGTATGGGTAGGAGTACAAGCACGGATGTAAACAGACAAAGAGCTCTGTAAACTGCTAAGTTCTCCGCACTCACTGTGCCAGGCCCTGATGAGAAGCCGGAAAGACAGACACATTTCCTGCCCTCAGAAAGTCTCAGCTAGTTAAGTAAGCAAATGCAGTAAAGTGTGGTACTAACATAAGAGAAGGAGATGTTGATTTTAAAAGACCGTGACTTCATGTGATGAAACATTGTTTTCAGTAAACCTTTCCAGAAAATTCTTCCAAAGCTTTTCGGCCATTAGAAAGGCATCAGCCTGCTTACTTGGGAGCTGTAATACCTCCTGGGTCTTATCAATTCGGCAGAGTCAGGCTGAATCATTTATTAAATTAGAAAGCTACAAAGAGGACGCCCAGTGTGAGTCAGAGCAAGTGGTGGCTAACTCCAGGGTTGCCTGCTGGCTCTTTGAGGCTTTTCTGAACTCGGGTCCCAGTGTGGGAGGGCCGAGACAAAGGAGACAGTCGCAGGGGACATTTAAATGCTACAATCCAATTCTTTTCATTTATGGGCCCCCGTGGCTTTTCTCCTGACATGAAGGCCAATCTGCAGCGATGTTTCTTTCGCCACAGAGAATGCCATGCTAAATCAAGAAATTTAAGCAAAAGAAAACAGAAGCTGCCTATCCTACTTTAACCACAGGATCCACCGTGGCAGGAGAACAGGAGTCTGTCTCTATTTTCTCTTAGTTCCCTTTGAGGTATGCCCTAACTCTGACAATGTCTCACCTTGTGGTGTTCTTTGTGGTCTGTTAAATTAGGTGTTAGAATCTCCTCCTGGAAGATGGCTGTGAATTTGAAAAGCATCTGTATAGGAAGCCAATATGGAGAACCATTGATGAAAATTCAGTATATTCAAAATGGAATTGGGAATCAAAATGAGAAATAATGTATTTTTAGAACAGCATCAAAAAATGCATATTTCCTGGATTGAAAATGGGGAGCCTTATCTATTTGATTGAATATTAAAACTAAGTAGAGACCCTGTTTTAAAAAAAATAATTACAGGGATGCCTGGGTGGTTCAGTCAGTTAAGCATCTGCCTTCGGCTCAGGTCATGATCCCGGGATCTTAGGATCCAGTCCCACTCCCATGTCTGGCTCCCTGCTCAGCGGGAGGCCTGCTTCTCCCTCTTCCTCTGCCTGCCCTTCCCCTTGCTTTTGCTCTCCTTCTGTGAAAATAAATAAATAAATAAATCTTTTTAAAAAATAAAATAATAATTACAACATAAAGCAATATAAGAAGAAACAGCTAGAAAGATTTTGGTTTAAAAAATCCTTTTAATAAAAAAATGGCAAATATAACTGAGAATGCCTTTCTGCAGATAATAAACACAATCATAGTGTGAGTTTCCTTCCTAAGTATTTACTGTCCTCTCAGGTCTGGTACTTCAGATCGTTCCTACATCTGCACCTAGAAATAGCAGCTGAGTGTTTTTCTACACTGCCAATCTAATAACATCCTTCTAGAGTCCTTGTTAGAGTCAGTGCTTTCAATTTTTTTTTTTTTAAATCTCTAAATCGAAAGTGATCTGGATGATTGTGATAGTTTAAATTATTTACCAATGATTTTATTTTTATTTTTTTAAGTATTTTATTTATTTATTTGATAAAGACCATGAGAGCGAGGTGAGGGGCAGAGGTAGAGGGAGAAACAGATTTCCTGCTAAGCAGCGAGCCTGATGAACGTCTCCATCCCAGGATCGAGGGGTCATGACATGAGCCAAAGGCTTAACCCACACTGAACCACCCAGGTGTCCCCCAATGATTTTAATAAAATAATTTGTTTATTTCTATCAAAAACAACATAGTTTTATCTTTCAACTATCAGATGCTTTCTACATTTTTTTGAAAACAAGATGTCATGTTATAAAAATATGAATATAAATAATAATCCACTTCAACCTAGTGAGATGGCTAGCTCTCGCCTGTGTCCTCTGCCTCCTTCTGTACCGTTCAGTTCTGTATCCTTCAAGGTCTTCTGGTTTCACAGGCATGGTTTTCAGCTCAGAACCACCTTTCAGCAAGATTTACATATTTGTCTTATAGACCTTGTTTACACCCATGCAGCCTTTCTAAAAGCTACTAAATTGCAGTGACAGCACCATCTTCACACCAGATTCTGTCCTTCTAATGAGCAAAATGAGAGCACATGCCAAAAAAAACTTGGAAGTTCTCTTTACCCGGGTGCATCAAGCCAGGTAGTGTTATTGTTTAATAACAATACGTTTGCCTGTGATGTGTAATAGTTTAGTTTTATCAATAAGAGAAGCTAATTTACCCTGGAGAAAACTTAACTCGCCACACTTCTAGGGCATCTGGCTTAGTAATGAGTGGGAGAAGTGATTCACATTCCTCAAGGATTCTAAGAGGGTTTCTGTCAGCAACCAGGTCTTTGAAAAGTGTTGGGTGTGAGCAGATCAAAGTATCAAAACTGTGGAGACTATTTATTCACATGGTATTATGATGGTTCCTCCCTCTGCCACCTTAAATCCTCCACATGCTTGTGGGATCTGATGTATAGGAGATAAAGGAATGGAGAGTCAAGTTTAATATGTCAGTATGGTATCAGGTGGAATTCAGCCGCCCACAATTGTCTCAGAAGTGGAGGCAAGGAAAAGAGCAAGAAGGGAATCACAGAAAAGTATAGAAAGGGACTTGACCTGCCTGGGCTGTGGAACTGGAGCTCTAGAGAGTGTTACCTCTGATCACCCAGGGGCAAGATGGCTCTGCCTGTATCACACAGGCTACTTAGTACATGACAGACATATGCACAAGGTCAGATAAAGCTACGGTTCACCAAACAACAATCAGAAAGCACAGAGCAGTATTCAGACACTATGGAGTCCCCCGCAAGGCAGAAATCTAGACTTACAAAGGGGCTTCTTGCATACATTGCAGTGTGAATTAAAATAGTGCTCACAAATATTCCTTCTTGCACACTGAGTCAAGAAGTAGCAATGAGGCCTTCTAGGCCAAGAAGGTAGGAAAAAAAATCTTTCTGCTCCTATTTCTTGCTACAGAATAACTATTTCATTATACAACATCCTTTTAAAAACTGGATAATACAAAGTTGTACCATGAAGAATATAAGCAGGGACCCTGAGTGCTCCCAGAGCTATGGATCAGACACATTGCATTCCAGATCCCTTGGGCTACATCTTCTATTGTAATCAGTCATGAAGTTAGAAATAGTACTGAGGCATGGAACAAGATCTCTTTGGCCTTAGTCTTTAACTGAAATATATACATAATATATTAGATATATTTTATACATGTATTGAATATATATATATTTAATATGTAATTTATATTATAATACACAGACATATGTAAACATAAAGACAGTTCATGTAGAAGATTCAGTACAGGGACGCCTGGGTGTCTCAGTGGGTTAAAGCCTCTGCCTTCAGCTCGGGTCATGATTCCAGGGTCCTGGGATCGAGCCCCACATCGGGCTCTCTGCTCAGCAGGGAGCCTGCTTCCTCCTCTCTCTCTCTCTCTCTCTCTCTCTCTGCCTGCCTCTGCCTACTTGTGATCTCTGTCAAATAAATAAATAAAATCTTGAAAAAAAAAAAAAAAGAAGATTCAGTACAGCCTTCTCCCCATTACAAAAGGCCACGTGGGCAAAGGCAATTAAGGTCCATTTTTCTAACAGTATATTTCTCTGAGCAAAAGTTTTTCATTGAGAGGATTGAGTTTTCCCCATTTAATTAAAAGTGAAAACTGATCTTCCCATTAAGAGATCTTAGATGATGTACTTAATTATTTTGCTTGACATCAAGTTGCTAACAACCACTCATATCTACTGTCCCTGATCTTCTGGTTGGCCATCCAGCTTTATGAAAGGCTCTAAAGTTACTGGAATAAATACAGATGTTCTCACTTACTTTGCATCTGCTCCAGCTATCAGCTTGTTTCCTTGCACTACCTTTAAATTATTCCCTGAGGTCAGGAAAACATCAGACACATTTTTATTCAATATTATGACTGAAATAAGGAAATGTTTGGGGAAAATAAGGAAATGTTTTGGAGGTGGTAGAGAGGAGATGCTTGCTTTTAATCGCTAATTAGAGTGGTCTATAAACATGAACTATTGAAAGACTTGACAGAATTTTTTTTAATAGCTTGAGTATTTATATTTTTATTGGTTCCAACAAACACCGGGGGTAAGAAGCCTTTGCTTTCATGTGATAAAAAAAAAATAATCTTAACAGTTTTCTTGTTATTATTGAATGTTAACGACAAGCTGATAGATTGACTATAGCAAATACATGGCAGAACCTTAATTTAATGTTAACTGAGTGAATGTATATCCCCATATCTTCATTGTTCCATTGAAAATTTAACCCAAAGCTCATCATAATAAACAGCATCACCTCAAATCAGAAAACCAGAAGTCTTTCTATAGAGTAAGTTTTCTCATAGATCATTTCTATTATTAAAAGGCTAATTTGATGAAGGCCCAAGTCTTTTTACTCAATATATAAAATTCTTCTTAATGTTATCTGGAATTATCAGGTTAATGAAACAAGTTTAAAAAATGATCATTTTGAAGTTGCAGGCCTGTATTAAGTTTTCTAATAATCTGGGCAACATAAAAAATAGTTTTATGTCAGTAAATATTTAATTACCTTTTATATGAGATGGGGCAGGAAGTCAAATAGTACCTTTAGAAAATTATAATTTGTGGGGCTCCTGGGTAACTCAGTCTGTTAATCATCTAACTCTTGGTTTTGGCCTGGGTCCTGATCTCAAGGTTGTGAGATCAAGCCCTGCACCAGGCTCTGCCCTGGGCATGGAACCAGACTGGGATTCTATTTCTCCCTCTGTCCCTCCCCGTCTCAAAAAAAAATCTATATCTATATCTATATCTTTATCTATATCTATATCTATATCTATATCTATATCTATATCTATAGTTTGTATTCAAAACAAGAGGAAAGGTCTTACTATCTGAAATATTATTGTGGCTATTTATTTTCAATTTCTGTATATGTCTGTTACAGTCTCTGCCTCAAGACCACATATTATTATTAAATCAAAGAAGTCACATGATAAAAAATATTCTCCCTATTAGAAGTTGTGGATGATTCAACATTACCAATAGTTACTGCTACTGAAATAAATTCAAAATTAATGGTAGTGAACCAGAAATATCAATCTATAAAGGACTTTATTTATTGAATACCACATATATCCATATAACTTTACAGATAGAGAGACAAGGACAAAAGTCTCCACCAACATAACAAGAGAAGACTGGGAGTCAGAAAGAGAGAGAAAAATGCTCAGATCAATGGCTTTCTATGTAGGAGGAAAAGTCTTTTTTCCTATTCTTAGAGAATCATGCATCCAGTGTAGCTTAGTTAAAAAAACAAAAACAGGGTCACCTGGGTAGCTCAGTTGTCAAGTGTCTGCCTTAGGCTCAGGTCATGATCCCAGGGTCCTGGGATTGAGCCCCACATCTGGTTCCCTGCTCTGCTGGAAGCCTGCTTCTCCCTCTCTCACTCCCCCTGCTTGTATTCCTTCTCTCACTGTCTCTCTGTCAAATAAATAAATAAAATGTTTAAAAAAACAAACAAACAAAAAAACTGGAAGTGGGCATGATCTATAGACAGTATTCAAGATGTTTTCAGGAGAGCCAGCTGATAGCTTAAGACTTTTTGTTTGTTTGTTTGGTTTGGTTTTTTAATTGGCTGAATAGTTTTTGTCTTTAGAAGCCAGAGGGATACTTTGGTTGGTTGCACACTCCAGGTCTAGAGAGCTTTATGGTGCTGGTTTTCCCCACAGTCTCCCAGGGTGATCGTGGAAAGTCTGACATCCTGGGACACTCCTCAGTCCTGGGCAAAGCAGGACAGCTGGTCACTTTTCCAGAATATCTACACGTTGACCTCAAATAGCAAACGTAAGGTACCCAGCTGCAACTCAGCAATGGGCTCCTGTCAGGTACCTGGTCTTCCTCTTTTCAGTACTTACTTGGAGGGTGACCTTGAGCACCTTCTTTTATCTCTCTGAGGTTCAATTTAGTCATCTGTAAAAGGGAGATAATACTTAATCTAGTAAGTTTAAATAGTAGTGAAATAATGTATATGAAGTAATAGGCACTAAGGTTGAAATAAGTGGTCTTTTCATTTTCTACTTAAACTATAGCTAAAAAATAAAAGATATTCTCAGAAGAAGGAACGGCAAAATCAGGCTTACTACTAAAGCTGTTTGAAACCATATTATATCAATATATCCTCCCTCAAGTAAATACATAGGGAATAAACTCTCGTGCAACTTGCCTTCTTTTCCAATCACCCAGCATAAACAGAAAGGATTCCACAAATGGGATGAATGGTCAGACCCAATATTGTTAAGTAATGCTGATGTTGAGTGCTGACACTTCACATCACTGAGGAACTGTTCCTTTTACTGAGGATTTCACGTTTAAAACATAAGAACAAAATAAAGATATATCACAGCCATACCACTGTGATTCATGCCAGATATTTTACTCCTCCATTTTCTTTTTATTGGGTGAGAAAGGAGAGAGAAGGGGTGGAGGACAGTATAAAGCAGCCTACAGCACCTGCATTCTGCTCTTCTAACTGGGATGAAAAATCCAAATATACAATATAGGAATGGATTTAAGAGGCATAGTGTCATTTATTCTAAGAAATGCATATAAATGATTCCCAGCTGGAAAGGAAGAAAGAGAACATTCAGATGTTACCCTGAGAGTCAAAAAGAATAATCTATGGTATGGCATAAAGTGATTCTACCTTGTTTATTAAGCCAGTTGCTCCCTTTTAGGTCCCTTTTTAATCCCCCATAGGGATTGAATGTTAATCAAGCTTTTTTTAAGATTTTATTTATTTATTTATTTGACACAGAGAGAGAGATCACAAGTAGGCAGAGAGGAAGGCAGAGAGAGAGATAGGGAAGCAGGCTTCCCGTTGAACAGATAACCAGATGTGGAGCTTGATCCCAGGAACCTGAGATCAGGACCCAAGCCGAAGGCAGAGGCTTAACCCACTGAGCCACCCGGGCACCCCTGAATATTAACTAACTTTTGTGAACTCTCTGCTTATTTTTGTCTTCACATTATATCTGTTAATAAAAATAGAATAGCTTTCATACAAATCTGACAAATCTGAAGCTACATATGTTATGCTTTTTTACCCTTTTGTTTGGAAAGTTTATTCCTAATGCTACAGGGCTCACTACAGTCACTAAATATGTGGGTGAAAGGGATGAAGTGACCCTGTATGCTGAAGGGGAAATCAATAGCAAAAATAGAGAATTGTTTAGATATAATATATGACGTTGGATTTTACAATGGCTATAAACTTCAAAATTCTGACAATAATTGGGTTTTGTAGCAGTCTTCCTTGAATATTTTTAACAAATGCTATTTTCTAAATCTACATTTTCTTCAGGAGAAATTGGAAGATGTTCTGTCCAACTTTTTCTTTGAGAAAAATATTAGTTGAGTTGGAAGTTATCAGTTTGGTTATCTATGCAACATTTTGAGTTGGAAGTGCATTGCTATGGAGAATGTTCCTATTTTTTGTGTCTTTATGCAGCTATTTGGATCCTAAGAAAACTCTATACAAAATTGCAATCTTGTGTCTGCTGATAGAGAGTTTCTAATGTAGTCCAGAAGGGGCATTATAAATTAGCTGTGCGGTATTACCAATATGTATATTATAAGAGCTTTGATAGTATCATCCCATTATATGACTTTGAGAACACAGTATTTATTTTTATTATTTACATTTTCACTAAATATTAATATTAGCCACATCCTTGACTATGATCATCAGTGGTTACCTTATTTTTGGTCCTTTTTTTTGCTTGAAATTCACATTAAGCTTAAATACCTGTGATGCTTTACTGGGAATGGGAGATTGTCCATAGCTTCTTAAACATTTATATCAGCACTGCAAGATAACCACACCTCTCCCCTGATTTTTCACCATTAACAATTTATTGCAATACTTGCTGGAGATATAAAAACAAATGGGCTCTTTTCATACCATCCAAAGATTAAAGAGCTGATGTGTTGTGGATTTCACAAAGTATCTATTCCTTTGGAGTTGCAATGGTTAAATGGCATACAGCATACAAGGTCGGTCTAATAAAAAAATATAATACGTGCACTTATATTTTTCACAGTAGAAAACAAACTTTGAAAGACTTGATTCAGCTGCTGTTTTTCTAAAGAGCACAATCAGAGCCAGAAAGTCCTGTGGATAAAGAACTCCCAATTCCTGCAGTGTTTCAGAGTGGGAACATGAGTAGTACCAGGGGTGGAGCAATCCTTAGATGTGCAAGGTATTTGGAACAGTATAGAACAGGGGCATGTGGACTCCACTCACCATATGAAAATATTACCTTCCAGACACTATTGTAGAACTCTCTGCTTCCTTCCCATATGCACAGACATATATCCAAACAGTATTAGGAAACCACTGTAATCTTATTCAATAGTCCATCAGGGTACACTTTCAAACCCTCATAGTTTGAGTTCTAATTTTAATTATGCTAATGCATTTTGCTGAATATATTTTCTCATGTGTCTTTTCTTCCCAGTCAGTAAATCTGTACTTTCTCTATTCACATAGATTTGAAGTTTAGAAAAGCAAATCCTATAAAACGCTTTTATAAATACATCACTGTACATAAACTCTGTATCTCACCATCCAAATGAAGTTCTGATATGGGTAGTCAATGGCATAGTAATTTTAATGGGCTACTGCAGAGTAAAATAAAAACTTCTCTGCTTCTAAAGCAATACCCATACTTATGTGTGGTTCTTCTTTCCTTATAGGGCTGGAAATTTCTGACCTGCTACTAAAGTCAAACCTGTTTCATCCCTGTCACCTATGAGTCATTCTTTTCTTCAAAAACTAGACAGAATCCTAGAATTACAGCACTCGAGGGGCAAGATGGTATTTAGAGATCACTGTTTCAAGTTCTTCATAAACAAATTGAAACACTAAGAAAGGCAAAGAAATTAAAACAATACATAATCTCCCTAGGGGAAGAAAATGAGATCTGATGATAATAATAGAGTACAATGACCAGAGGAGTGATTAGAGAAAAAGATTTGGAAGCAAGTGGGAATTCCATCAGACCTTGTAGCTGTGATGATCCAAACCTAACTTGAGGCTAACACAGGAGCCATATCCCATGGCTTCAAGAATCACCTCCTGGAGAGGTGTTTTTCAGCTACCATATAAAATAGGCATGTTCCTCAAAGTTTTGTCAGAATATTAAAGAACCAGATGGCCATAGTGAGGTCAATGTAGGGAGGTCTTATATAAAATTCTGGGCCTCAGACTCCGGAGCAATGACTAAAGGCTAAATTTTTAACATGAGTTCTGTGTTTTCCTCATGTACACTAAGTCTGGAGACTCACTGGGTTATGACTTTGAGGACTCTACTGACGTTATAAACTCTCTGTAAGGTGTCTTGAATTACAGTTTTTGTTTGTTTTCCACCATATTCTGTATCATAATAATTACAGTAAAATATATTATGTTTGTTTTTGTTTGTAGAGACTGTTTTCTATTTTACTGCTGTCTTGAAAGGAAAGAGCCTCATAAGAATAGAGGATGGCCAATTTGAAAAAAGAATGGTTTGCATCCCAAAGAACCTATGAAAAAGAAATGAGGGATGGCTTGGTTATTGCCCAGGGCCAAGAAGTGAGCTTGGAGACTTGCTGAGGGGAAATAAGCAGCATTTGAAATTCGGCAATTTGTTGTTTGAGTGGTAGAATAGTATGATTTTAAGTAGAACAGATCTCTATAGGTCATCCTGTTTCCTCTCCTCTTTATATAAGGCTGAAATTCTACACCTTCTCTGAGGAACTTAAGACATAACTTTAATGACCTTGTACCATGTAGTTCCTTGTAAGAACTTAGCTTCCACTCGTCAATGAGCAAGAAAAATTTGGAAAAATAATATTAAAACTGACATGTATGGTGAATTAAAATTTTAAAAGCACTGTGAACTTGGAAAAACAGGTAAAACTCTCCAAATCTAAAGTGTCACTTAAAAATTTAAAAGGTTGAATGAGATGATCTGTGGTTTCCTTAGTTACATGGCTTCC
The DNA here is from genome assembly GCA_003697995.1 of Taxidea taxus jeffersonii. Lineage (NCBI taxonomy): Eukaryota > Metazoa > Chordata > Mammalia > Carnivora > Mustelidae > Taxidea > Taxidea taxus. The sequence goes on along the minus strand of RCUC01112540.1, from coordinate 40,278 downwards.
TGCCTATGGGAGTTTAAAGCATCACTCTGTCATCCATTCCAGAGGACCCTCAAGAAGGACATGGTCTATCATCAGAGAAAGTATAGAATCCATGAAGACCCACAAATCAGCCAACAAGGGAGCAGAGTCCATAGGAGAAGGAAGGAAACAACAAATAGAACTCATTGAGGTCAGTTGCTTTCTTCTTTTGGATCTTTCTCTGCTTTTTCTTTTGTGTGTTTTTCCTCATTCTCTTCTTCACATCAATGCAACTGGTTTGGTAGGACAGAGTCTAGGGGAAGACTTCCATTAAGGGGGCCCTTTGGTATTGATCTGGGGAGAAGGAGCAGGGAAGCTCAGGTCAGCCTCATACATGACTTCAAACCTTCATACCTTCATGTAGGCCTTGAGCTAAAAATGTCCTTCATATTGAACATAGGTCTCCACTCACTAGCCTGCAATAAGAAAACAAGATGAAGATTTGGAGGTAATGCCCTTAGTTTGTGATTAAAAAACATTTTTTTCCTTGAGTCTCCCCCATACACATATCCCTAGGAACCTACTTAGAAAGGGAAAGCTAACAGTATTTGATGATCAGAATGTTATTTTTATTTCTCACCTGTCTCATGATTAATAGTCATTAAATTCAAAACTCAGGGGGGCATCTGGGTGGCTCAGTGGGTTAAAGCCTTTGCCTTTGGCTCAGGTCATGGTCCCAGGGTCCTGGGACCCAGCCTCACATCAGGCTCTCTGCTCAGCAGGGACCTGCTTTCTCGTCTCTCTCTTTGCCTGCCTCTCTGCCTACTTGTGATCTCTGTCTGTCAAATAAATAAATAAAATCTTAAAAAAAAAAACCCTCAGTATCCACAAAATAACAATGTTCTCTTTAGATTGGCTTATAAATAATAATTTTGTTTCTACTGTCTGTTAATGTCACTCCCATTGGACCAAACAACATGATGGAGAAGATAGCCATTATAGTAGAATGATATTGTCCTTGATCAGAAATTTTTATTGCAGTTTTGCAAGCAGACAGAAAGAGTGCCAGATTCATACCCTAAAGTCAACTATAAATCTTATGAATGACATGCTGTGAGCATTTTGTGCAGCAGAAATCTCACTCAGGTACTAATTCCATATGCTTTTCTTTAGGGATTCTTAGACTTAATTATAGTGATTTCATAGGTTATAATAGAACTTTCAGTAGATAAATTTATTTGTCCTTTTCAAAAGGTGTGTGGTAAACCATAAATAAATTAAATTTATCTTAAAGCATTAAAATGTACTACATTTTAAGTAGTGTTTTAGTCAGACTTAGACTAAATATATACAATTATATGTAATGTATTTCTGCTTATTTAAGGGAAAAAACTGAGCAACATACACTAAAAGTTCTACTCCAATTTAGAGAGTTTAAAAAACACAGAAGCCATTTAATTAAGTGAACCAGGACAACAGAGTCTGTTATCAAACCTATATGAAACCTATATGTCACAAATAGATAACTTTAGAACAATAACAACAACAAAAACTCAAAGTCAAGTACCTGTTTTAATAAAGAATTCTATTAGGTCTGTGACCTAGAGGAGAAATTTTGCCAAAGAATCAGAAAATACAACTTAACCACCCAAGACCTTTCTATGCTTTCTTCTTCATTGTATTCCTAAGTGCTTCAATATTGAAATAGCCTCTTGCCTTTTGAATACACAATGCCAGAAGAAGAAGAAAGAGAAAATTTGTTTTAATTTAAACAGAAAAAAACTTAACTATCTAAACCCATTTCCATACTGTATTATGGTCATACAACACCTGAGGACAGGATAATAACCAATTTTCAGAATGGAAAGGAGAATGACAGAGTGAGAGTTCACTCCAACTACTACTCTTGTGAAATGAGTACTTGCTATAAAAATTAATTTGAGGCCATCAATTAAAAAGCCAATATTCATACTGAACCTAGTGTTTAGGGAGCTACAGAACAGAGCTAATAACTGGGAGAACAATTATCACTAGTGTATTTTTATTCATTCTTCATTTTTCAAAATATAGAGTTATGCTATGGTATTGAAAATGTGATTTAATTTATGAAAATTCAACTCTCAAAAGCCTTTTCCTACATAATTTTCAGCACTGAGGCGTGACCTTATGGTTCATGGAAATGATTATTTTTATGTGTGCCCCCCAAACAACCCAACGATTACACTCTTGGGCATTTATCCCAGAGGAAGATACATTTATACAGAAACAAATGTTCCTAAACAGCTTTATTCATAACATCCCCAAACTGGATAGAGTTCAGATGTCATTTGATGGGCAAATGGTTAAAAACAAAAGAAAGGGCACCTGGGTGGGTCAGTGGGTTACTCTGCCTTCCACTCAGGTCATGGTCCCAGGGTCCTGGGATCGGGCCCATATCGGGCTCTCTGCTCAGCAGGAAGCCTGCTTCCCCTTTGCCCCTCATCTGCCTCTTTGCCTACTTGTGATCTCTGTCTGTCAAATAAATAAATAAAATCTTTAAAAAAATCAGAGTATGTTCCTATCATGGAATACTAGTCAGCAATAAAAAAGGGGGGAAGCTATTGCTACACATCAGCTTTGATTCTTCAGAGAAATGTATTGTGTCAACAAAGCCAACCCCAAAAGATGATGTATTATGTGACAACCTTTATACAATATACTCAAAATGACAAAATTAAAGAAATGGAGCAGAGATTGGTAGTTTCTAGGGGTTAAGGATGAGGATGAGGACAGCAGGAAGGAAGCGGGTGCAGCGATAGAGGGAAGGCTCTGGGAATCCCTGTGGTGATGTATGTATACTGCATCAGTTTCAGTTTCCTGGTTGTGATAATGTGCTATCATTTTACAAAGTGCTGCCATTGGGAGAAAGTGAGTAAATGGTACGTGAGATCTCTCTGTGTTACTTCTTACAATTGCGTGTGAATCTATATCTCAAAATCAAAAAGTTAACTTTAAAAAGTTTTGATTGAAACACTAAAAAAGTAAACTTAGAGAAACTATCTTGAATGAATTCCCAAGGAATTAGAAATATGTCATATATAATTTTAAATTAAGAACATGGGGAGTATCATCATTCAATCATATGAATTGAATTTTCAGATGAAGAAGTATATAGAATATATATAGAATATAGTATAGTATATTAGTATAATATACTAATATATATAGAATTAGTATATAGTATATATTAGTATATAGTATATAGAAATAGTATATAGAATTATTACACTGCTTAATGAATATTAATACTAGTTGGGCCAAGGCTCTTAGGCCAGGACAAAAGAGAAAAGTGTAAAAATAAAACGGTAGTTTAACATTATGGTGCATTCAGTCTAGAAGAAAACATAAAATCATGCACTGTACCATTTTGCAGTAGTGGAAAGTTCAGACCCAGAGAGTTTCAGTGATCCGCAGTGCAGAGCAAGTTAGTGGCAGACTGGGAAGAAAAACAAACAAACAAACAGAAGTCTCTTAGCTTCCATTCTGTTGTTCTTTCTACCAAAACATCCTCCTTCTTATCTTCTAGTGATGCCCTATTCTAAAAAAGAACTAGAACATGGTTCTTCTCAAATGCAACCCATATATAACAGAATACTTGGAAATAAACTTTTTTAACTCAAACCAACAAAGTACACCAACAGAAATAAAAATGAAATTTTAGTAACTATATGGTAAATATTTACATTTGATACATTTTGTATATTTAGACGGCTTCTATAGTTGATGCATTTTTTGAAAGGTGACTTCTCTGTGGAAAATAGCTCACCCATTAGCTTGAGTAGAATCTCTCACACATGCACACACACACACACACACACACACACACACTAGCATATGTGACAAAAGGAGTGCAAAGCAAAGCTATTATTAATTTTTTAATGACAAGTGGGAGCACAGAGGTCTTTGATCTTTGCATGCCATCCACATGACAGACTGGTATTTAATGTAGATCAGGAAAATAAAGCAAATCAAAGTAAAACAGTTTTAATTAGTGGTTTAACTATGTGATTAATGATGACTTTTAAAAGAAAATGCCTGTACCAGTAAATGAAAAACTCATTATTTCTAAAAGCTGGTTTCTTCTACTTAATGACCTCGTCTAATGGGCAGATAAATTGAACTACAGCGTATGAAACCTATTAGCCTGAACATTTTCACAGGGAACAAAATTGAATGTTGTGTTGCAGGTTGTTGATCAACTAATCTGAAAGTAATGAAACAAACAACATTATACAAAGGCTTCTATTAAAATGGCATGCAACTAGCTTTTAAACAACCACACAACAGAGCTGAATTTTATTGACATAATGGGATAATCTGTACTAAAAAAGAAAGCATTTACAAAAAGATTCAATTAGTTCTTGAAATCACAATCCTGTTGGTGTTAATATTCTCTGTTTAGTTCAGGGGTGGGGGAAGGGGAATTTCAACCCTATTTGGTATGTCCAGAAAATAAAATTCATCCCATGAAAAGAAGTAGAAAATGTCTTTAAATATCTGATTAAAAATACTGGCAGTGCACAGAATTCAAAAGCAGAAGTCTCTTAAGAGTCAGTAAAACAGTGGCTTTATCAGTAGAATATTATACCAAAGACTTGGCCTCTGGGGCAGCCGAAACTTGTGTGACTCCAGCTCAGCAATTTCACAGATAAACGTCTTTGAATATAGCCTGAACTTACCAAACCCCAGTGGACTCATCTGTAAATTGGAGATAATAATATTACCTATTTGAGAGGCTTAGAGTGAAGTGTGCGATGATGTATGTAAAGCATTTAGCATGTATTAGTTGTAGATACTATTCTTCCTGACGGTAAGTTTTGTTATACTATATGCCAATAAAAGGAGGTTAATATCATTACCAATTAACTGTGATAACCATTATATAAAGGGCCCCAAAAGCAAAGATAGTATATCTACTTCTTTGAAAACTTAACCAATTTCCCTTACACTTTTTAGCTGATTAAATTCTCAAAATAAACCACAAATATGACTGTTGTCTTCAGAATTTTCCTGAGGTGATCAAATGTCATCCATGAATATAGAACTCCTGAGGATGAATTGAATATACTTAAACTCAACTTTTTGGGGGAGAGGGTGTATATTTATTTAGAATGTGAGATTATTTGTTTATTGAGTGTAGTTTAATACAATAGCAAACTTTTCAATGGAACTAGTTCTTCTCAGTCTGAAAAGTATGGAAAGCTCTCATAGCCTTTCTCCCCATCTGCCAAAATCATACTCATTCTTCAATGCATATATGCTATTTTCTTCCCAAAAAGATTTATGCCAAAGCCCAAGTCAAGTTCTATTGTTCTTTTCTTTCTGGTACAGCAGTGAGATTCTTATATTTCTATTTGGCCATTCTCTCATTCTGTTCCTATTATTATTGTCTTACTTGTGTAGACCACAGGCTGTGATCTGAAATAGCTTCTGAGTGTATCTCAAACCCTCAGAGTTAATAAGGACAGACATGACCTGGATCTCGTCTACTTTTCTAGTCTTTCCCTGAACTGTTTTCTCCACTGCTCATGGTTCAGTTCACCACTATCCACCTGTATCAGAATCTGTCTGGAAGGCTCTATTCCCTGCTCTTCATGTGTCTGTTCTCACCCTTCTGGTTTCAACTCAAAAGATGACTCTCAAGAGGGGCTTTCTCTTGCTAGACTTTCAATGTCTCCAAGCCACCATTATCTCTCACCTGGACCATGGCAATAGCTGTGTAACTGGTATCCCAGTTGCCCTTCTTGACTTGCATCCTCACTATTGAATCCGTCAGAGGGATCATTTAACAAATAAATTAAGGCAAGATGGTAGCAGGTTCACAGTTTTTGAGGATCCCCTAATGCTCCCACAAAAACAGGAGAGAAAAAAGGAGGAAGAGAAAAATGAGCAAGAGGATGAAGAAGCAAATAAATAAATCCCACAGACAGTCTACATCTGGAAAAAGTGAATAACAAGGCATGTCCCAAGAACTCCAGCATGCAAATGGATGGGGCCAAGTCACCAAAAGTAAAATGATCTGTTTGATTGTCAGCAGTTATGTGGAAGGAATGGGAAAGGCAAATATACTTCCAACAGTTCTAAGACCCAAGGGGGGAAAAAATCACAAACAGGTAATAATCCTCCAATTCAGGGGTTTCCGCCTGGCGAGGAAAATTCAGTGAGCTGATCTGAAAAGTGTAGTCAAATCTGCAACTAGGCTTCAAATTTGTGCTAATACCAAGGAAACCCACAAAGTTTGGAGCCCTCTGGGCACCAGACAACAATGTAAACTGAAAGAGAGGAGAAGAGAGGGACTGACTGATCAGTTAAAAGCAATAAGTAATGAGTGAAAACTGGGAGAAGAAAAAAACAAAAAATCTGGTTCTTTGGGAAAAAAAAAGGCAAAGAGGATCAAAATGCATAAAATAAAAGTGATGAGAAAAGTAATCATAGAATTATAGAAATGTATAAAATTATAAAATATCACTTATGAGATTAAGTAAATGAATGGAAGAGTAAAACAAAGTGTATCATCATCTAGAAAAATAATTTAAATACATTTATAATATGTTGGCACTGTTATATACACCATTGTGTCCTTTATTCAATTACACACACACACACACACACACACCCCTACACACGATGGTGTAATCTTCAGGCAGAAATAATCTGTCCTAACATTTGTGTAATGTATTTTTCATTAAGTAGAGAAACAATGTAATAATTTCTGGAGTTGTATAATACATCTTTCATCTTCTGAAAAGGAAAAAAAGTATTTTCTGTTGGAACCTGAAGTATAAAGGGCCCCAAATGCTTTGAGCTCCTTTTGTCATTGCCACATAATAGACAGAGTGCTCATACCATGCAGAGAAACTTCAGCCACAAAAGGGAGGGATAGATACAGAGAAGGCTGTGCAGGATACAGAGAGAGATTGCTCTGGTATCTCATAAGCATAGTTAGTATTCAATAGGTAAAAGAGAGCAGTGCAAATGTTCTCAGTAATCAAGAAATAGACTCTTTAATAAATATTAAAGAATTTACTTTGAATAAGGATGCATTATCACATAACAAATCCTATGACAAAAAAGTCTTGAAACAAAAGATGATTTGGTTGAAATGAGACATGATGTACATGGAAGAAGATATACATGGATCCCTTAGGAACAGTGGTTAAGGGGGGCCTAGGTGGTTCAGTCAGTTAAGTATCTGATTCATGGTTTCAGCTCAGGTCATGATCTCAGGGGCATGAGATTGAACCCTGCCCCAGGTCTGGTCATGAAGCCTGCTTAAAATTCTCTCTCTCCCTCTCCCCCTCCCCATGCTCTCTCTCAATACATAAATAAACAAACAAATAAATAAATAGATGGCCAAAAATGTAAAAAGGAAGAAAGAAAGAAAGGAAGGAAGAAAAGAAAGAGAGAAAGAGAAAGAAAGAGAGAGAGAAAGAAAAGAAAGAAAGAAAGAAAGAAAGAAAGAAAGAAAGAAAGAAAGAAAGAAAGAAAGAAAGAAAGGAAGGAAGGAAGAAAGAAAGAAAGTGGTTAAGGGTCAATGCTAGCTCCCTAGAGGAGAGGCTGATGTCAGAACTCTTGCTGTATCTTTATTAATTTACTGTGTAGGACTATGTATTAGGAATACATATAATTTTCATGCCAGAGAGCATATAGGTTGGGCCATTTTTAACAAATTCTATGCTTATCAGCTCATCAGACACTTAAATGACTGAACCACTAAGATGTCCCTGTTTTCGTTTTTTGTTTATTTGTTTGTTTTATGTTTTGTTTTTTCCAAAATAAGTTCTACCCCCAGCATGGTGCCTGAACTCTCAACCAGAAGATCAAGAGTGCAATGTTGTACTGACTGAGCCAGCCAGTTGCCCCTGTTTTATTTTAATAGCTATTCTGATGGCTATGCAGTGGTAACTCATTATGATTTAACTTTTCATTCCCGTAACAATTAGTGTCGGTGTGCTTATTGTTTATTTGCGTGTCTTCTCAGGAGAAACATATATTCAATTATTTTGTCCATTTTTTCATCGGGTTGTTTTGTTACTGTCAGTTTGTAGGAATTTGTTAGTGCATGCTGGATGTTAACCTTTTGTTGGATATGTGATTTACAAATATTTTTTCCCATTCTGTGAGTTGCCTTTTCACTCCATTAATTGTATACTTCCGTTCACAAAAAAATTCCATTTAAATAAAGTTCAATTTATTTTTTTTCTTTTATTGCCTGTGCTTTTTTTAAAATTTTTAAATATTTATTTATTTATTTGAGAGAGAAGGAGGAGTGCATGTGGTGTTGAAGGGGCAGAGGGAGAGGGAGAAAAAGAATCTCAAGCAGATTCTCCGCTGAGTGCCAAATCCCACTCAGCTGTCACAGGACTCTGAGATCATGACCTAGGCTGAAATCAAGAGTCGGATGCTCAACTGACTGAGTCACCCAAGCGCCCCTTGCCAGTGCTTCTGATGTCATATACAAGAAATCAGTACCCCAAACCCAATGGTGTAAAGCTTTTATGCTATCTTTTCTACTAAAATTTTAGAGTTTAAGTCTTTGATCAATTTTGAGTTAATTTTTGTGTGTAGTGTAAGATAAGAGCCCAACTTATTTCTTTTGCATATGGATATCCAGGTTTTCCAGTACTGTTTGCTGAAAAAGTCTCTTTTTCCTATTGAATGATCTTGACAACCTTGTTTTAATCATTTGAGCATATAGGCAAGGGTTTATTTCTGAGCTTTCTTTTCAGAGAAATTTCCATTCCTCTATCTTTATGCTAGAATCACTGTTTTGATGACTATAGTTTTATAGTAAGCTTTGAAATTAGGAAATGTGTGACTTCCAAATATGTTCTACTTTATGAAGATTATTTTGACTATTCAAAGTCCTGGGAGATTTCTAAATGAATTTTAAGATGGATTTTCCTATTTCTGAAAAAAACAAAAACAAAACAAAACATGCCATTGGGATTTTAATAAGGAGTGCATTGAATTAGTAGATCTCTTTGACAATTTAAAAATCTGAAGTCTTGTGTTGGGAAAATTGGACAGCCATGTGTAGAAGAATGAAACTGCACCATTTTCTTACACCATACTCAAAGATAATCTCAAAATAGATGAAAGACCTAAATGTGAGACAGGAATCCATCAAAATCCTAGAGGAGAACACAGGCAGCAACCTCTTCAACCTTGGCTGGAGCAACCTCTTGCTAGACACGTCTCCAAAGATAAGGGAAACAAAGACAAAAATGAGCTATTGGGACTTCATCAAGATGAAAAGCTTCTGCACAGCAAAGGCATCAGTCACCAAAACTAAAAGGCAACCTATGGAATGGAAGGAGATACCTGCAAATGGCATATTAGACAGAGGATTAAAGAATTTACCAAACTCCACAGCCCCCCTCACCACCAAAATACATCATCATGAGTTACAATATAATATAATTTATACAATATAAATCAAAACCACAATGAGATCACCTCACACCAGTCAGAATGGCTAAAATTAACAAGTCAGGAAATAACAAATGTTGGCGAGGATGTGGAGAAAGGAGAATACTTTTACACTGTTGGTGGGAATGCAAGCTGGTACGGCCACTCTGGAAAACAGTATCGAGGTTCCGCAAGAAGTTAAATATAGAGCTATCCTATGACCCAGCAATCACACTACTAGATATTTACCCCAAAGATATAGATGTAGTGACCCAAAGGGGCACATGCAGCCCAATGTTTATAACAGCAGTGCCCTCAATAGCCGAACTTTAGAAAGAGCCCAGATGTTTATTGGCAGAATGGATAAAGATGTGGTATATATACACACAATAACACACACACACACACACACACACACACACTGGAATATTACTCAGCCATCAGAAAGGATGAATACTTATATTTACACTGACATGGATGGAACTGGAGGGTATTATGCTGAATGAAATAAGTCAATCAGAGAAAGATAGTTATCATATGGTTTCACTCATTTGTGGAATTTAAGAAACAGTGTAGAGGATCATAGGGGAAAGGAGGGAAAACTGAATGGTAAGTAATCAGAGAGGGAGACAAACCAAGAGAGACTCTTAAACATAAGAAACAAACTGAGGGTGACTGGAAGGGATGGGGGTGGGAGGATGGGGTAACTGAGTGACAGGCATTAAGGAGGGCATGTGATGAGATGAGCCCTAGATGTTATATGCAAATGATGAATTACCAATCTTTATATCTGAAGCTAATAATGTTACTATATGTTGGCCGAATGAATTTAAGTAAAAATGAATTAATTAAATAAATATGAATAGTTAATTAGTTAATTAATTAATATGAAGTCTTCCAATCCATAAACACAGAATGTCTTTCCACTTATATATGTTTTCTTTAATTTCTTGCAGCAATGTTTTGTTGTTTTCAGTGAATAAGTCTTTGCCCTCCTTGTTTAAATTTTTCCTAAGTATTTTATTCTTTCTGATGATATTGCAAAAAATAGAATTATTTTCTTAGCATTCTTTTTGAATTGTTCATTGTTAGTGTACAAAAATGCAACCGATTTTTGTGTGTTGACTTCCTTTATCAGTTCTAATATTGTGCATGTTTGTGTAGTGTTTAGAGTTTTCTACATATAAGACCATGTCACCTGTGAGCAAAGATACCATTTTATTTCTTCCTTTTCAATTTGGGTCTCTTTAATTCCCTTACCTTGCCTATTTGCCCTGGCTAGGACTCCCAGTTCTGTGTTAAATAGAAGTGGTGAAGGTGAACATTCTTGTATTGTCCCTGAACTTAAAGGAAAGTTTCCCCCCCATCTTTCACCATTGAACAGGTTATCACTTGTGGGTTTTTCATATATAGGCTTTATTATGCTAGGGTAGTTCCTTTCTACTCCTACCCCTAGTTTGTTGAGTATTTTTATCACAAGTTTTGTAAATGTTCTTTCTGCATCAGTTGAGATTACCATGTGTTTTTTTTTCCATTTTATTAATGTGGCTTATTACATTGATTGATTTTCATATCTTTAGACACATATTTAAATTCTAGGAATAAGTCTTTCTTAGTCATGATATATAATTTTTTTCAAATGCTGCTAAATTCATTTTCTGGTATTTTGTTGAAGATTTTTTTTTTATATCAATGTTCATAAGAGATACTGGCCTACATTTTCCTTGTAGTGTCTTTTGCTGGCTCTGATGATAATGCTGGCATCACAGAATGAGTAAGGAATTTCTCTCTCCTCCTCAGTTTTGGGGAAGACTTTGAAAAGGAATGGCCTTGTCTACGGCCATACCACCCTGAACGTGCCTGATCTCATCTGATCTCAGAAGCTAAGCAGGGTTGGGCCTGGTTAGTACTTGGATGGGAAAAGGAATGGCCTTAATTCTTCTTTAAATTTTGATAGATTTCACCATGAAGCCATCTGGTCCTGTAAGACTTTGCAGTACAAACAGAAACCTGTATCTTTGTAGTAAATACCCAGTAGTGCAATTACAGGGTCATAGGATAGCTCTATTTTTAATTTCTTAAGGAATTTCCACACTGTTTTCCAAAGTGGCTGCACCAACTTGCATTCCCACCAACAGTGCAAGAGGATTCCCTTCTCCACATACTCTCCAACACTTGTTGTTTACTATATTGTTGATTTTGGCCATTCTAACTGGTGTAAGGTGGTATCTCAATGTGGCTTTGATTTGAATTTCCCTGATAGCTAATGATGATAAACATTTTTTCATGTATCTGTTTGCCATTTGTATGTCTTCTTTGGAGAAGTGTCTGTTCATGTCTTCTGCCCATTTTTTGATGGGATGATCTTTTTTGTCTGTGTTGAATTTGAAGAGTTCTTTATAGATCTTGGATATCAGCCCTTTGTAGTGTCATTTGTGAATATCTTCTCCCATTCTGTGGGTTTCCTCTTTGTTTTGTTGAGTTTCCTTTGCTGTGCAGAAGCTTTTGATCTTGATGAAGTCCCAAAAGTTCATTTTCGCTTTTGTTTCCTTTGCCTTTGGAGACATATCTTGAAAGAAGTTGCTGTAGCCAATGTCAAAGAGGTTACTGCCTATGTTCTCCTCTAGGATTTTGATAGATTCCTGCCTCGTGTTGAGGTCTTTTATCCATTTCGAGTTTATCTTTGTGTATGGTGTAAGAGAATGGTCGAGTTTCATTCTTCTACACATAGCTGTCCAATTTTCCCAGCACCATTTCTTAAAGAGACTGTCTTTTTTCTACAGTATATTTTTTCCTGCTTTGTCGAAGATTAGTTGACCATAGAGTTGTGGGTCCATATCTGCAATTGCACTAGTGGGTATGTACCCTAAAGATACAGATGTAGTGAAAAGAAGGGCCATCTGTACCCCAATGTTCATAGCAACAATGGCCACAGCTGCCAAACTGTGGAAAGAGCCAAGATGCCCTTCAACAGATGAAAGGATAAAGAAGATATGGTTCATATATACAATGGAGTGTTATGCCTCCATCAGAAAGGATGAATACCCAACTTTTGTATGGACATGGACGGGACTGGAAGAGATTATGCTGAGTGAAATAAGTCAAGCAGAGAGAATCAATTATCATACAGTTTCACTTACTTGTGGAGCATAAGGAATAACATGGAGGACATTGGGAGATGGAAAGAAATCAGTTGGGGGAGACTGGAGGGGGAGACGAACTGTGAGAGACTGTGGAATCTGAGAAACAAACTGAGGAGTTTGGAGGGGAGGAGAGTACAGGGTTGCATGAGCCTGGTGGTGGGTATTAAGGAGGGCACGTATTTCATGGAGCACTGGGTGTGGTCCATAAACAATGAATCTTGGAACACTGAAAAAAAAATAAATTAAATTAAAAATTAATTAATTAGTTAATTTTTACAAAGCACAGAAATCTGGCAAACCACTGTTACTCTAACCCAGCCATGCCTCAAAGGGAAGTAGCAATTTCTTAATGGGATTGGATCAAACAAAATATAGGTAATTTGTTGACTTTAATTTGGTGCAAATGGCAAAGCCTCCCATTCTATGTAATAAAGTTAAGGTCAGTTGGTGAATTGACAAATATTGCTTAGTGGCCCAATTCAGTGACTTATTCTCACCATTAGCTTTGGAAGCCTAATTAAGAGCATGATGAAACTCAGTGCACTTAACATTTCCAATCCTTAGGACCTGACTGAAGTGAAATGAAAGATAAAGCCATCTTTTCTCTAATAAAAATAAAGTGCATTTTTACCTACTTGGAACCCTATTTCTAAGCAGTGGAACAGAATGATGTGATCCAATTAACTTTGTTTTTTATTCAGATCAGGACAACATAACATTAGTTTCTTGACCTTTCCAGCTGTTAAGTAACACAGAAGAAGTGATATTAATTTATGGTTCTGAATACCTGGTTCAGTCCCAGAGAACCTACCTTTCCTCAGTCGTTTGGTCATATTTCCATTTTTATAGGGTTTGGGAGGGTCTCTGTGTGGTCTAATAGAATAGCAAAATGGTGTCCTATATTATTTCCATGCATCTCTAAGTTCCAGCATTTGAATTAACCATGAGGAAAATATAGATTCCAGGATAAGTAAAATGAATTTTCTAAATGCATAAAGAATTAACATTACAAACACAAACTAAAATTAACTTGCTTAAGATGGACTAATAAATTTTTATAAATATCAATTTTCAATCCTATCAATAACACTATTCTAGAAATACTCAAAATTAAGTCTCTATTATAACCACAAAACTAATTAAATTTCACTCAATTCTTACCAAATTTAAAAAGTACTGAAATTCAGTTTTAAAGACTGCTTAAAACTGAATAAATAACCAATACATTTTTGTTTAAAAATCTTCATCTTCCTCAATTTATGAGCCAGGAAATACTTTTAAAATAACACTCGCAAAGAGCCTTTACACATTTTGAAAAGATAGCAGAGTAGGTAATTAGTATTTAGGATTAGAGAACAAAAAGTGACTTAACCAAATGGTTGTGGGTTCTGTATTTGCATTTATAAACTGACAGTTGTGGGCAACTTTTCATGGTGCAGCTATTTACACTTGCAGCAGGTCGATGTGTAAATGAGTCTATTCCACATTTTTAAGCCTGTTTAGTATTCCTGGCCAGGGCTATGTAAGTGCCACTTGAGTTTCTCAGTCACTGAAGCAGCAACAGAAGCATGCACCCATTTATACAAAAAGCCCCTGCAAACGTGCTCCCAGATGAGAATCCTCTGACCTTGAGGCTTTCTGGTCCTTCACACAAGTTCTGAAAACCTGTTTTAAATATTTTCACAACAAAGATGCACTTCATGGTAATTTTGTGATTGCAAATTTATAATAATTACCTTTTGTGACTGGAGGTAAAATTGATTGGCCAAAGGAAGAGTAGCTAGATAGCTTCTTTAAAACTATATATCAAAAGGGATGAAAGGCATAGGTAAAGATATTGATGTGGCTTTTGAAACAGAATTCCCTAAAGGGTGAAACACTGTCTCATTCATTTGCTAAAATTCAGGTCATTTCTATTTAGACCACAATTATATGTTCAGATGTTAAGAGTAAGTCGTATTTTTCAATCCCTTGAAAATGAATTTAAACTTACAACTGACATAATTAAAAATGTATTTAGTTTGCAAGACAGTTGCAAGACAACTATTAAGTAACTGTGCATCGGACATAAGCTTTGGCTGTTCACCACAGGACCTTGGCTTATTAACTTCCCTAATATTTCTTTTAAAAGAGCAAAAAGGAGGGTCACTTGGGTGGCTCAGTGAGTTAGGCCTCTGCCTTCTGCTCAGGATCCTGGGATCAAGCCCTACATCAGGCTCTCTTCTCATCGGGGGGCCAGCTTCCCCCTCTCTCTCTCTCTTCCTGCCTCTCTGCCTACTTGTGATCTCTGTTTGAGATCTTCGGTCAGAGAGATCTCTGATCTCTTTCTTATTACTTGTTTGATCTCTGTCAAATGAACAAATAAAATCTTAAAAAAAAAGAGTAGAAAGGAGTTATTTGGTTTATACAGAAATATCATACTACATAGTATTACTTTGGGATTGGAAAAGTTATGATATTTATAGGAAGAATGTGGTTTTATTTGCCCATATTTAGGCAATGACATCATCGCAACTTAGTATCAGAGGAAACGTTAAGGTACCCTGATTATTTTAAGCTAAGTTTTGTGGGAAACAGACCAAGACGAAGGTCCATATACAAGACATTTCTTGAGAAGTGCTCTTGAAATTGACACTTGTGGAAGAGAGAGAAGCAGGAATAGGCAGAGCTAGGAGTTGAGCTTAAATGCAGCCCAAGGGCCATAGTTGACGCCAACTCGAGTTGGGCTGGAAGTCTTCGGCCAATTCATGAATTGATTAGTCATTGCATTCAGGATGTCCCTGGAAGGAGGTAAGACCCCTGACAAGGCAATTAAATACCTTCAACAGAAGCACTGTGGAAAGGGCTGCAACCTTCTGACTGCTGACTGACCCTCCAGTCTGCTGTGGGAAAAACTAAGTCCCTCATTCCCAAAGGGAGAAATGACTGAAAAAGGAGATAACGTTGTTATTACTATGGACTTCTACTGTCTGATGTAGTTCAATGTTCCAACTGCGGTGACTAACCATAGACCTCATCTCTTATTTTTGAGGTGGTGACTCGTGGCTTGTTGAGTCTGGTGTCGTTCGTGTTTCTTACATTTCACTTTCCATGACAGTGCTATTATATTTGCTATTTCATATTTTACAGCTGTCCGTGTGTGCCTAGGTCCCTCACTCCTTGCTACTGCAGCATGTCCTCCCTCCCCCACGGATTGCCAGCTGCTAATACCTGCATGTGCTTTTGAATAACTTTCTCCAAAACCCTTAGAGACTGCTCTGTCTATTCATTATGCAGTCTTGATGTGCCAGGAATTTAACATGCCCCGTTTTCTCAGAACTCCATCCTCAACCAGGAACTGTCTAGGATTGCAAATGTCACAGCTATCTGGCCCCCAGGTGGCCCATGCTTTGTACCATCACTCCCAGTGTGCCAGTGGGAATAGTGTTGGTCAGCTAGAATGGAAGTCTGCTTGATTTACACAGGCTGCATTTCCCGATTCAGTTCTCCATCATTCTACTGTTGTGTCTTGTACCTCCCCAACCCACTACTTTTGTTCTTGTCCTTGCCTCAGGTTCTTCTGGGGGAACCCAAACTAAGATCATACCTTTCCTCAATAGCCTTATGAAGCAGTATAAAATAAATTCAATCGCTTGGAATCAGACTATACTACTGGGATCGAGATATTAAATTCTCCACATATTTGCTCTAAGATTTTGAGGAAATCAACTGCACTCTCTGAGACTTGATATCATACCCAGAGTTAGCTAAATTCAAGGTTAAGGGCACACTCCTCGAGATTGCCATGTCTGCCTCAGTTGTGCAATGAGATGGACAAACTGCAGAATCAGAGGGGACAGTCCCCACAAAACTGCCCTTAATTCATATGCCAGCTGTGAGGTTGAGGGTCCCCAGGACCACTCTCATTTCAGAGCACCTGGTTACGAATTTGGGGCTCCTCACACTACCTTCAGGACTGATAGTTTGCTGGAAGTCACAGAACTCAGAAAAGCTATATATACTTATTACTTACATGCTTACTGTTAAATATACTTACTATTACAATGCTTTTAAAGCTAAAGGATACAAACCAAAATCAGCCAAAAATAAGAGACACAGGTAAAACCTGGGAAGATTCCAAATACGAAGCTTCCCTGTCTTCAAGGAGGTTCACAGAGTATTGCCAAGCCCCGAAGCCCACCAGAGCTCACTGTTCAGTTTTTATTAGGGTTTCATTATGTAGTCATGGTTGACTGAATCATTGACCATGTGGTTAAATTCAGTCTCTAGCTCCTCTCTCCCAGAAGGTTGAACTGGTGTCATTTGGCCCAAAGCCCCAACTATTGGGTCACATGGTTGGTGTGCCTTGAATGGCTTGCTCCCATCCTGAATCATCTCATTAGCATAATGAGGTGGTTATAACTATCAGGTGTGGTTTCAGAGGCCCACGGTAAACAACCAGAACATGCCAATCACTTGGGAAATTCCAAGAGCTTCGAGGCTACTTCTTAGTAACTAGGGACAAAGGGCAGACTTCTCTTTGGGCTGAAGCCAAGCTATTATATATTTCCCAATTTATAAAAATGAGTTTCATAACAGTACCTGTTTTTAAGGATTAGATGAGAATTCCATGCAAATTACTTGTATAGTTCATGGTAAACTCTTGAAAGTGTTTTTTTTTTTTTTTAAATCATTATGATTATGTTTTCTTTTCCTGCTAGTCTTAATTCATTTGTTCCTTTGAGAACTGCATGTAAGAGCTTTCATAATTCAGGTCTCAGAATAAAGGGTTGGTAGTGCACGTATTTGCAGTGGGCATGAGAAGGGAGCTGTAGAAGCAATCTAGGAGACAGCCAAAGACTTGGCCAAGTTGAGCTTCAGCTGTTTTTCCCAAAGACAAATTAAGTATGAAAATGAAATATGAAATAGTAATTTATGATACTGAGTGAATCTGTTCTATGCACATCACCATCCAAAATAAAACTTAGAAAAACATGGGGTAATATTTCAAAAAGTGATTGTTAGTTTTACACATAGAAAAACCATAATTATTTTCTACCTTCATTTTTTCCAAGTTAGAAAAGAAAAATAGATTTTTTCATTTATTTGTTTGATTTCTTATACTACATTAAAACATGAAAATAATGAGTAGTATGTCCAGCTATGTTTGATCACAAAGTACGTGTGGACTATGTATCTGAGAAAGATAGCTATCTATCTAATGTGCCAACTTATCAAATGTGCAGTACTTGTGCTACAGGAGAATAAATGAAGAGTAAAAGAAATATGTGAAGGCTATTAATTTCACAGATGAAACTAGTCCAACAAGTTCTCATTAACCTCTCTACTAAAATGTTCTGTGAAACCAATTTGTATCCTGCCAGAACTACATGTTTAATATTCTTTTTATAATTTTAATTTGTTCTTTATCTTCTCTCTACAGACTTTGATATTAAAATTAGAAACTATACATCACAATTATAAGCTTAATCTTCAACTCTATCTGGCTGTTGCTTACCTTTGCTAAAGTGTAGAGCGATGTATAATGAATGAATGGAAAATGTATTTTTTAAATTTCCATTTGTTTTGTATATAATTGGTATATCTAATGATGTTCCCAGTGATTTTAAATGGTGAATGTTACATTAATCGTGTCACATAATAAAAAAGAAGTTAAAATGCTTTGTCTTATGACAGCACATTACCAATGAATACAGGAAAGCCATTAATTTTAGATGCAATCATGTCAGTGTCAATCCACATAGTAGCCAGAGTGTGACTCAGAAATAATGTGGACACATGAATTTGCAAAGTCCTCTTCATTATATTTTCATAAATGTAGATTCATTTAACTGACATTTTTTCCATCTAGGTGCTCGTCTAATTTTTGTCCTTAGGTTGAAAAAGCTTATACCACAAAAGTGAAAAGAAGCCTATCGTGCTATTTAGTGTTTCCAAGATTTGCTTTATGATCTCATTTTAGCAAGTTCTTTGGGTGTGGAAAGTGGCATGAGTTATGTGTGGAAGTCAAAATCTACCGTGATCTATAGATTGGTCAATTTCTTTCTCCTGTATCTCTGCCAAGTTTAGTTTCATGTGTTTTAAGACTCAGAGAACTTAGAAGTTTTAATTTCTGTACTAAACTCTACTAGACTTCAAATAATTCAAGGAGCTTGGAAATTTTAACTCTAATTTAGTTATAATATATTTTAGCTTTGTTTTAATTTCTTTTTGACTCTACAAGACATTATTTTATATGCATGATGTTTGTAAAGATTTTATTTATTTATTTGTCAAAGAGAGAGCGAGAGCACAAGCAGAGGGAGCAGCAGAGGGAGAGGGAGAAGCAGGCTCCCCACTGAGCAAGGAGTTGAATCCGAGACTCCATCCCAGAACCTGGGTTCATGACCTGAGCTAAAGGCAGACACTTAACTGACTGAGCTACCCAGGTGTCCCTCAATGTTTGTTTAAATATGTCCTCATATTTACTACTTTGCTTGCTCATTATTGCTTCTTGCATATTAGATGCCTCAACTAGGGTTAATTTGGAGGTAGAAAGAGGCTAGAATATACTTTTTACTTAAAGGCTATTTGCAGCAAGTGTCCTAGTTTTGGTTGATACAAAAATGTCATCATTCGTTTACTCTCATCTCTAAAAGATTATTGATTATACAATTCTGTGTTCATTGTTATTTTCTCTCAGAGTTTTGAAGTATTATGCCATCATCTTCTGGTCTCTACTGAAAATTAGCTGACAGACTAATTGATATTGCTTTGATTGTAATCAGTCAATTCCTTTTAAGAACACTGTGTCCTTGGTGATCTGCAGTTTCACTAGTCTATGTCTTTGTGCATATGACTATCAGGATAGACTAGGTCAGTGGTCCTCCACCTTACTGAACCTAGTGACATTTGGGGCTGGACAATTCTTTGTCATGGAGGGTATCTTTTATCTTGTAGGATGTGTAGTGGCAATCCATGACCTCTATGCAATAAATGCCCGTAGCATCACCACCACCTCCCTCCCTGAATTATGCATATCAAAAATGTATCCAGATATTGACAAATATCCCCAGAAGAACACAATCACTCCCCACTGAGAAATGTTCAGTTAGTTGAAACTGCATTAATTAAAAAAAATTGAAATATATCAGTAGCTTATAGCAACAAATCTTTATATATCAGTGAGGGTACATGTCCCTTGTGGGTTACCTATGTCTTTGCTCCCATCTTCATTTGTCTGGGATGGAGGCTGATAGACAAGCCTTTATTTGGGCATTTTCAGTAATCATGACAGAAGAGGAAGAAGACCTGACAGAACATTCTCTCCCTCTCTTAACACCTCAGCTTTAAAGAGACCTAGGCCACTTCTACTTCCATTTCATCAACTACAGAGAACTGTATAGCCATACTCAATAGCAATTGGATGGGGAAATGGTTTTCCTGCTTGGGAAGGAACAGAAAATATCTGGAATAATAATAATACAGTCCCACACAATGTAGATATGCCTTTATTTATTTGACTTCTTGGTTCTGCAGATTGTAATCTGTTACCACCTCTAACATACCCTCTGCAAATCTTCAAATATTTTCTCTCTCTACCATTCTTCCCTACTCCTGGAACTTTGCTTAGTGGGATGTTTGGCTTCCTGAAACCTCTTTGCAACAAACTCTTTTATTTTTAGATATGTTTACTCTTTATACTGTATTCTAAAAATATCATTAAATAAATACACGTTCAAGTTCACTCGCCTCCTCTTTAGCTGTGTTTAGGATTCTATTCTTTTATTAACTATCTTTAAATTTTTAATGTGCATATTTGACTTAGTACAGGTACACATTAATCAATATTTCTGTTTTCCTCCTAAACAACACAAGGGACTTAGAATGCTTTAGTCTATCTTCCATTGTAATTTTTGCCTGGTATGTTAGTTCTCCTTTGTATTCAAAGCCCCAAATTTGCTGTTTTGTTTTTTGTTTTTTGTTTTTTAAATATTTCACCTATTTATTTGACAGACAGAGATCACAAGTAGGCAGAGAGGCAGAGAGAGAAGAGGAGGAAGCAGGCTCCCTTCTGAGCAGAGAGCCCGATGCAGGGCTCGATCCCAGGACCCTGGGATCATGACCTGAGCCGAAGGCAGAGGCTTTAACCCACTGAGTCACCCAGGTGCCCCCCAAATTTGTTTTTATAATCATTAAATTGTTATTATATTTCACATATTACCAACTTCTTTTTTCACTATAGCTCTCTTGTGTCTAGTTTCTTTCTTAATGAATTTCATTCTTTAGTGATTCTTTCAGCAAAATTTTGTATTAAGTGTACCTTGTATTAAATATCTTTATTTTACCCTCACTATTGAAGGATACTTTAGGTTGATAGTTATTTTCTCTCAGTATATTTTTTTCCTGCACTCAATTTTTGCTAATGTGAAGCTTGCTGTCGAACTATAATTCCTGTGATTTATTGTTTGCAATTTGTGATTTATCACTGCTCATTTTAATATTTTTATCTTAATCTTTGTTGATCTACAGTTTTTCTATAATATATCCCAGTGCCTTCTTATTGATCAGCACTTAAATTGTTTCTACAATCTGAAGGATTATTTATTGCTCTGAAAAAAATCATCTATTTTGCTTCTCTATTTTCATCTATTTCTTCTTTAGAACCTCCATTAGAGGGGTGCCTGGGTGGCTCAGTGGGTTAAAGCCTCTGCCTTCAGCTCAGGTCATGATCCCGGGGTCCTGGGATCGAGCCCCGCATTGGGCTCTCTGCTCAGCAGGGAACCTGCCTCCCTCTCTCTCTGTGCCTGCCTGTCTGCCTACTTGTGATCTTTATCTGTCAAATGAATAAATAAAATCTTTAAAAAAAAAAAAGAACCTCCATTAGATAGATGTTTCCTTTGTCTTAGTCTACCTTTGACATCTCAACCTCTAGATTTTCAATCTGTTTGGGTTTTTGGGTTCTGTTTTTTTCTGTGCTCAACCAACTGGAAGAGAAGACAGATTCTTTCAGAGAAAATGGGACATTTTCAAAGATGCTATAAACAGATGCAAATAAATACAACACAAACTGACTGCTTAACTATGTAGAAACTAAGAAAGGCTTTCTGTATCATATAAATTATGAAAAATATTTTCAATGGCAAAGGACAAAAAAAAAGTTTTTTTTCAGGTAAAAATGTAAAAACAAACATTCCCAAACATTAAATGCAAATCACTTTGAGAGTGCCACTTTGATGAGTGCTCTCTCTTTAAAACCAAAAATAAGTATTCTGTGTGTTTTTTCTTCAGTTTGTTAAGAAAAAGTCTAACATGGTAATGGTGAAGCCAAACATTTATAAAAGATAAAAGTGATCTAAGAATATAACTCAGCTTTGTGGTTTTCTACCTAGATTTATGACTTCTTACTGTTCTCTTATCATGTACCCAGAAATAAGAAGGAAATGTTAACAAATAGAGTTTGGGGAAGTCCATTTCACTCAGCCCTGTAATCATTCCTGCACTAACCACTGTGCTTCCAAACAGAGATCCCGGCCAGACTGCTCTGCCTGATCACCTGATCTTTTCTTTACAGCTCTGCCATCCCACCATCTTCCCTTTGACCAAGACTTCTCATTAGATCAGTCTCCATGATCCTGCAAGAGGACTGTTTTCCTACTAGCCAAGAGAAAATATGAGTAGGTTTAAACCTTTGACCTTTAATCCTGAAAAATAGCAAAAACAAGGAAGTTTTTCTCTGAACCAGAAAAACTGCAATCGTTAGTGGCTAACATTGTGTGTAAGAGATGGAACCACAGTTGGAAAATTCAGTTCAGCTAAGAGAAAACGAAGGTCAAGATATTGTTTGTGGATAAATAACTCTGGGAAGTGTAGAAGATGTTCTACTTTATGTGAAATAGTTTCCAAGCAAGCCTGCTGGAATGTTCACTGTAATAAATACATTACCAAGCTTGTCACATATCTACAACTAATTCTTCTTTTTCTTAGTGTTATTAAAAACTATAGCAAGCATTGGTGAGGATCCATGGTCATCAAGATCACAAATGGTTCCTATGCTAAACCCACCTAACTGGATTGAGAGCAGAAATAACCCCTAAACAAAGAAAAGAGAAATCTACACTCCTATATCGTGGGCTATGTAATTAATTTTTATAGACTCCAGAGCTAAGTATCCTGAAATAAATTTGTTCACCATCCAATAATATCAAAACCAACTTTTCCAACTAAATGATCATTTTTCTCTTCTTTGGTTTGACAGGGGAAAAGGTGACCTTGAAAGCCTATTAAATGGTGCATTTATTCAGTTAGATCTCAAGACATCCTACTAACATTTAGATTGTTTTCTCTCTTTAAAGACTTGAGAAATAAGCGTGCCTTTGCAACACAACAAGGAAAGGATCTAAGGGAGCATCATTTAAAATGATGTTACATATTTTTTTAAATTGTCATTCATTACTTAGCCATTTGAAAATTCCAAATTCTTCTTCTCACTAAAATTGCCATAGAAATTACATCTTCATTCTACCCCTGTACATCTGTGAGGGACCTGGCAGCTGGTTTCAGTGGAAGGTAAGCATAACCTCAATTAATGTGCTCTGAGGGCAGAGATGATAAAAAAACAAGCCCTAAGCCTGAAACTTCATTGTCTTCATACTGCCCTCATTCAAAAAGAAGCTCATGGCCTTCCCACTGTCTCACCTGCCCACTCTAACATCCTTGGTAAAAAAGATGATGGAGTGATCCTTCCTCTTACGGTTTCCCTCATAAATTGTAAGAAGTGTGGGAATGGAAGAAATCATGAGAAATCACATTCCACACTCTTAGCCCTCATAAGCAGCACTGGGTATGCAGGAGAAAAATAGGACTTCAACAAATAGTCCTTTACTAGGCAAAAACTATCCCAAGATAACCCCATTCTAAACTGCTCAATTACACTAATCCAGGAATTTAAGAGAAACAAAAACATTAGCACTGATTACAGCATCACTAGACTATGTAGCAAACTGTATAGTGAAGCTTCCCCGGAAGAATGCCATCTCTCTCATTGATACAGACAAGCCTGGAAAATAGCTTTGGCATTTTAATGCTAGTGCCTTCTAAAGTTCCAGATGACAGCTGCATAGCCAACGTTTTAAAGTGATCAGAAAACTCGTGCTACACAATGGTCACAGCTGGGCCCATCGATCAAACTGTTTTTGCTCAAATGAGATTCAGTAGTTGTTAGATAATTAAACAGTGCATGTTCTGGACTTCAGAATTTTAGCCGTGGGAGCTAGATCTGGAAGAAAGTAAAACTGGAAAGCTTTCTCTGTTGTTTTAGCCTAAGCTGAAGATTTTTAAGTCTCTCCATGATTCTAGAACATATTTATCAGTGTCTGCATTCAGAACTGTGCAGTAGAGTTGTGATCAGCTCTACTGGTCATGAAACTGGAGAGCATTTAAATGTTTGGGGTTGAATTAAATTACTAATATTGACACTTGTGAAAGCAGAGTGTGCAGTATGAGTGAGAATGGCTTCTTCCTTCCCAAGCAGAGTCCAAGCTGGAGTAGAGTAGAAAGGGAAGCTCTTGGCCCTTGACCTCAGTTGCACTACTTTGCATGTAAGGGCAATTGTCAGACAAGATTATTTTCCCTGGAAGATACAGAAACCCTGATTGTCATGGTTCAAATCATGACATTATTTTTTTTTAATTTGATACAAAAGCATTTCAAAGCTAAGGTAACTCCAAGATCAGTACAATCAGAGCTTCAGTTCTATTTCCATGAGGCTTTCCTTGGCTCTGCATTTCCTATCTTATTTTATTTCTAGCTAACACTTATTAATACTATCTGTGTGCCAGACTTGGTTTGTTTGTCTTAGTTATGTTTTAATTCACATATTCCTCACAATAGTCCTCTGAGGTAGACCTTCTTGTTATTCTTACTTTTTTCAAGTGAGAGAATTTCAGATTCATGTTAACTCATTTATCCTCAAAAGATCCCATGAAATAAGCAATGTCATTACCCATTTTACAGAGGAGGGAAAGGAGGCAGAGAGAGGCCAGTCGACCAGCACAAGACTACATGGCCAGCAAGTGGCAGATTTGGAAATTGAAGGCAGCATTCTGACTCCAAAGCCTCTATTCTTAACCATTACGCTGTCTATCCCCATTGTCTCCCACCTCAGGAATTCCCTTCACACATGATCACAACTGAGGACAGAGGAGCAGTTCAGTCCCTTGTTTTTAAGACCCAGCCACCCCCCCACCCTTGCCTGAGGCCCACTTTGTAGACTTTTACTCAGGTCTCTTTTGCCACAATTGTCAGTCACCCTTGCCCAGCCTGAGCTACCATCAGCATGGAGAAGGGGACCATCATGATGAGCTCACACTATCACGACTGGCCCAGTGACGGTGGGGTGCAGCCAGGCTCTCCTGAAGCCTCTTGGAGAAGGAACAGCAAGACAACACAAGTGCTCTGCCAGCAAGAACATGGGAGACAAGGGATGCGTCCTCAAAAGCCATCGTGGCTGCTGCAGTGTCCACCTTAAGGTTAGGTTCCAGGACTGTTGACATGTGGTCTGAGTATAGGAACTCCAAAAGTCTTTAGCCTTAGGTCTCTCTTCGGAATTTCAAATCATAAAGTCATTATGTCAGAGATACACCAGAAAAGAAACATGCCTGGAGCAAATTCATTCCCCCGAATACCTCCTACACCAGAAATTCATTCTTTCCTGTGACAAATGGCTGTGCTGTTGAAAACTTCCTGTGTGCTGTTTTTCTTGTTCTAGAAATACGGTGGTGAACAAACAGACTCAGTCAACTTTGCGGAATTTACATTGTAGTAGAGGAAAGACTCATATAATATGTAAATAAACATCATAATTATCAGTTGAGGGACTAGAGAGTAACCGGAGTGAGATGGGAGATATTTCAGATAGGGTGGTCAAGTCCAAAAAGAGGTATCTTTATAGAATTTCTCATCCGGGTTATGAGGTTGGCCTGTCTCACTCCAAATCTCAGCACTGCCACGTCCATGCACAACCCTCACACCCTTGTGCTTCCAGTCCTTCAACTGTGTAATTGGGATAAGTCATAAGTTCATTGGGAGGATCAGATGAGTTAGTACACTTCACAAAGCATATGCTGTGGAGTGAATGGGGCATTGGGAAGGCTCAGTAAATGTTAGGTGTTGTTACCGCCTCAGAAATATTAGTCCAGGTACAGGTATGGCAGGTTATGCTCGGTAGGAGCAATGCCACAGGGCAGCAGAAACCAAGGTGGAGATAGTGGGGACCATGAAAGCATGGTATGAAATGAGGTCTGTCGGAAGCGAGGGACCAGACCACTTCTATAAGCAACCCTAAGTCTGGCTCTATATAGAGATTACCTTAGGATGAAGTAAATCAGATGTTAGAAGTTCAGGTGTTAGATTCTGAGGTTCAGCCAAAGAGGAAAATCACTGATGTGACTTTTATAAGTTAAAGAAAGGAGCTTGAATTTTATTCTAAGAGAAAAGCCAAGCCATTGGAATGTCTGTGGTGTCCTGCCCACTTCCTCGCCCATATCAAGTTCTCAACTATCTTTCAAGAATGTCACATTCTCTTAGATTGGAAGACTCCTATGACAATCTCTCCTCCCTCTGGGAACTCCAACACTTTCTTCTTTACCTCATGATAACAAAGAATTTCACAGATTGTGTTGTGCTGTGTGTGTGTTTTATTCCCTCTAGAAAGGAAATTCTTCGGCAGCAGAAACCATGTCTCCTAAAACAATGTCTTGTTTATTAAGATACAAAGGTATTTTTAAAGAATGAATTTAAAGGCTTTTCTTAGAAACAACTGCTTAGACTAAGAGCTGAAGTTATAACAAATCAACGATCCAAACATTAGGCACTAAAATACAAAGAGATCAAAAATGGTTTCATCAAGTTAGAGCTATGTGTTAAAATTGGGAATACACAGAATGTCATGATGCAGTTAGGGACAGAAGGACAAAGTAAGTGTGATTTCATCCAGGAAATGAAATGAAGCAATATATACAAAAGTACATGAAGTTCTAGGTTTTATATCATCGTGGTACCCAAGAGTGATGAATTCAATTTTGGAGCAATTTCCAAAGTATCAAGAAAAATGGTGGAAAACTGGAATCCCTCAATTTAGACTGAGTTGAAACAGAACTGTCTGAAGGCCCAAGTATGCATTCTACTTCACCAATAAAACCCCACCTCATTTTATGTGCACAATTTATGCTTATTTATCAAATGTCATTTGATTGTCATCGCTGTGGTGGACACCCGGTTTGTCACAAGTTTACAAATGGATGACTATTAAAGAGAAAGGTAGACTAAAATTAGTTTCTTGGGATCCTAAAGTGTTTTGCAATAAAGAAGAAGAAATTAAGTTGTCTATTTAATAAATAGAAGTGAACTCCATATGGAACAAAGGCAGGCACTTTACATGGGAACTTACCTTGAACAGCAGTCTACAAACAAAATAAAAGTTAAAAATGTCCTTGTCAGTTCAGGGCTCGGAGAGCATTTAAATGTCTGGCCAACTCTAGTTCACATTGTGATATATAGTTCTCTTGGGTACAGACTGTCAAACTGAGTTAGTGTCAATGAAAGAAAATGGGAGATGGACTTTCAGATGTTCTCATTCAGCTAAAAAGAAAAATACAGTTCAAAGAGCTTCTGCCCACTGAGCTTTTCAAATAACCACTCAGGAGGATGGACATAGTGCTTGGAACAGAAGGCTCATAGGAATAGTAAGAGAACTTAATATCTATCATCATTTTTATAAAATGAATCCAGGTGGTTGCTTCTCAAAAGTGCAAATAGATAATCTCAAAAGAGTAATTAGGTGGTAAAGATAACATAGTCACACACCATAGTCACATATGGTCATTTAACTGGTGAAGTGAATTTAGAATAGATGCTCTTAAACAGGTTTTATCAAACTCACTTTACATCAACCAACCCATGCTTTCTCTTCCCTCAACCAGCCATCGTTGGCTATAGCCTGTGACCTTCTCAACTTCACCTTCTACAGACATGAGATCAGGAACAGTACCATACGTGACCTCAGAGTCAACAGCAGGGTCACTCAAGATATTCTAGGTAGGATTTCTGTAACTTCTTTTTCCTCTGGATGCACAGCCAAACCTAGACTTACTCCGTGAGGTAAAATGCACATGGAAAACTTAGACTGAAGTGTTCTTAAGTTCAACTTTATACAAACTATCCTTGCATATATTGTTCACTAATAACATGAAGTCACCTTCCATTTGCCCAAGGTAGACGATGATACAGTATCTAGCAGCTAAATATTTTGAGCTATCTTCTTTTGGATGGTCCTCTGGTCAAGAGTGTGATTTTAGAACATCCCCACCTTTATCAACAAAGCAGTTTGTGTGATCTGCGTTTCTGCTTTGTAAAAATAGACTAGAAAACAAAAGAGGGATCATGCTTGTTATAAGGAGTATAGTCTCACAAACTTAACAAGGATGGATTATTCCTCAATGAGCTCACTCATCTGGTCCTGAAATTAACCAACCATGAGTACAACTTTGAAAGCAGAGCTCAAAGTGTGGTACATATGCATGTAAGAAATACATCTTTGAAGTTGTATCTTGAAACTTCTAGACACAATTAGAAATTTTATTTACTTTTTTTTCTTGTCTCCAGTGCAGCCATCTGCATTAATTAAACCTTTAAGTTTATGATATATTATTAATACAGACTGTATAGGCATTTTCTCTCTTTTTTTTATTAATCTCTCTCTCCTATGTTGATAAGAGATTAATGCTTTGCCTACTGCCATGAGACCGACTGTTCACTGACTGAAATGAATACCAGGTTACTGAAATCACTATAGAGATGCAATTGGAAAAAAATAGGCTCCAAATGGTTATCAATATTAAGACTATGAGCCTATAAGGTCTTACAGTACAAAACTGTCAAATAACTACTGTGTAAGAAGAGATGTCCTTGAGTGGTTTCCAAGGAGGAAGATATTAAAATACAGGATGAAAAAGAGGCATTTGATATAATTCAGCCCTAGTTCTAATGATAAAACTAATGACTTTAAGTAGATTTGGGCCAAACATAAATGTACTAGTCAGATTTAATCAAATACTGAGCACAGGGACAAATTGGGAAATTATCTAATGCAGGGGAGCCAAAGGAACAGAGGAATATCAGAAAATTTCATTGGAGATTTTATGATCTTAGAATTCTTAAGAAGGAAAAATCTGAGTAAATCACTCAGTCAAGTGCTTGTCTTCAGCCTTGTTCTCTTAAAATCTCTAGTACCGAACATTTTTGAAAGGGCTGTCTCCTGTGCCTCACCCTTCGTCTTGTCTCTTATTTTCCCACCGTTCACTCTTCAAAATGGAAATTGCAACATGACCTCAGAAATCCAAATCAGAGCAAACAACCCCCCAAACCCCTCGTCATTCAAAGTGAAAATGTGTCAAGAGGGAAGGTTTGAGTCAAATCCAGATGGCAATGTGCCATGAAAGGCTAGCAGAGCTCTTCATTTTCAGCAGAGAGCAGGAACAGGCAGTGTTTATAATGACGTGTTAACATCTGTCTGTGAATATCATCTCCATAGCACCAAAGTACACTGCCCAAACAAAGGAAATTCACAATAAAAGCAAGACTCTGCACACTCTTAATAGGGAATTAGTACTAGAACTGCCAAAGACTCATCGTATACATTTGACAAATCCAGGTAAAGTATATCATACCTCAAAGAATGACTTCTATACTAGATCAGACATGAACATGAAAGCAGACGCCAGGGACTTTTTAATATGGAGCATGTCTAGCAGCCCACCTCGGTTGGTGGCAGCAGAGAACTGTAGACTAAATACCGGCATTAACATCATTCACCTGCGTGTAATCCTAGATCCACGATTCCTTCCGTGGATGTCCCTGGGTCAGTCACTTAATGTCTGTCAGCATCAGTTTCACTATTTAAAGGAGGAAACAGTAAGCAACTCCCGGTAAGAATGAGTAAGAGATATGGACTCTTAGAAACTACCTACCTGTTAATGTGTGCTCTGTAAATGTTGGTTTTCTTTCTGCTCTCCTTATAAAACAGTCTCCGTTACTTTGATCTAAATTCACAGTTGCTCATTCATTGTAAAAGCAGTTTATTTAGCCTCGAATCATAAAAGAGCTTTATTTTTCTTTTCTAGTCACTACTTTTGGTCCCGTTCATTTGAATCCCCTTTCTCAACCTTGAGTGGCATCTCGGGAAGATTTTGGAAATTTTAGACTATTTTCCCTTACCAGAATTCAGGCCATTCGAGTTAAAATTCCAGTCACATCTAATTCAGCGCATTCCCATGCACTCTCTCTGGCTATGCTGGAGAAATAGTCTAAGGAAAGAGAAATGGCCAACAGTTTTACTCCCCACCTCCCCATGCCCTTGGAAACCTGAAGTACTGGATCATCGTGACCAGGAGATGGGATGGGGAAAGGGGCAGATGTCACTGCAACAGGGATCAGCTGCTCTCCTTCTTTGGTGGGAAGTATGTTGTTGCTCCTTTAGCTAACACAGACTGGCTGTCACTGCCTTCTGTGATACAGACATCCCAGGGTTGGCCCACTCCTTGAGCCCAATTGTAGGTCTCCGGAAGGTTCTCCCATGCCCTCTAGTCTACAGTTCCCTGAAATGAGAAACTGGTGTGGGTTCAGTCGACAGTCTCACAGCCCTCTCCGGCTCCAGCCTCTGACGGTCCACCTTGAACCCATTGCTACTAGGATCCTCTTATGTGGTAAATGTGCTAGAATGAGTTCAGCTCAACTCCTTCTAGAGATTTCCATTTTACCCGTGAAAAACACACATTCTTGTCATACTAAAGTGCTGGGGCCAGCCATTTCCATTTCTTCTCTCTCTCTCTCTGTCCTACTTTTTCTCTCCCAGATCACCTTTAGCTCTGCTCAGGTGGGCATCCAGTAGAGAGGCTGATGTGTAGCCTAAGCAGGCAATAATTCAGATCAGAATGCCAGTCTTCCCTGATTTTCCATTTTTGCATGGAAGCCCTCTATCTTTTATGCCTTTGCCATGAACCCTCCCTGGTGTCAACAAACATGGGGACTGGGACTGGTGTGCTTCTTCCTTAGCTGGGAAGGGAAGGACTCAGTACTCGCCACTAATACTATACTTCCTAGAGAGATAACGACTTTTTCTTCCCATCCTTGGGCATCCCCTCAGTCTTGGAAGGCCAGGTCTTCTCATTTTCATCGGATTGCTTCTGCAGGTTTCTGGCTACAGTGTTAGTAGTTCTCTTTGAAATGTAGGGAATATGCCCTTGTTACTTTTCAGCTATGAATACGGGCCCCCAATTTGAGGGTAAAGAGAAAAACGTTAATAGTGTTGGATCGCAAAGTCGTCACAAATTTAAAAAATGGCAGAGAAAAGTCTGAGAAATAATGAGGTTGAATACATGGCAAGAAACACAAATATTTGATGTATACACAGTTTCTGTAACGTTGTCACAAACTTACTCTGACTCAACTTTATAACTGGTGTAGTCTTCACACGCTCCCACACAAGGTTGTAGGAAAAATTCAGCCTATTAGTCTGTTCTCTAGCTCTCCTTTATGTTCCTAAGACTGTGATTGATATGTGAGTGCAAGGACTCTCAGGGGACCTGGGGGAAGCATGGGGAATGGATTCTCAGATCTATACCATATTCTTAAGGTCCACATCAGTTTTCACTGTTCAGTGGCCAGCCTAATCTTTCCTGGGTTCATGTAGCTCCTGATTTCATCCCTCGGGTATTCTAATTAGCATCTGTGGCTGAATCAGCAGCTAACTGGAGATCTGTTAGTGCCCAGCTCAGCCATGGCCAGGTATGTCACTGCAGGCTCAGCTTTGACTTTTTTTGGCCAGAACTAGATACCCCACAACCTCAACAGACCCCTGACCCTTACAGCTTTAAGGCAGGTTCATGTCCCCACTACCTTGGTAGGTGCCATGACAGACCCACTGGCCTTGTATTCAGCATCTATCCCCAGATGGGATTGGAAATGCCTGTGAGAACTGTCCTATCTGACCATTTTATTCCACCCTTAATGAGGATACTAGTAACTCCTCTGTCCTCTGTGGGATGATTTTTAAAACTAGTGTGTGTTTTTGTCATTGTTTCTGTATAACTATTAAGTTTCTCCTGGAAATTTTCTATATCCATTGGAGTAAGAGACTGACCTACCAGATACTTCATTCACTGGGATTGTCCACATCAGCCATCATCTCCAATGTAGTTGGAGAAAGAAGAAAAAAGCCATCAGTATTTACTTGGTAATTTCTAGTAGGCATTTTGTTACGTGATTTATTGCTTCACCTTAATATATAAAGAAATCTTACTACAACATTGTAGTATGATTGTTAAAGACAGAGAAATGGTGAAAAAAGTTTTCAATAACCACAAAGTCCTAAATGGTTATTGTATCCCCATTGTCTTGTGAGGGAATCTATAGGTAATAGGTAAAGATTATAGAAATCTATAGTACAGAAAATGAAAGTGGCACTTAAGCATAATCACAATTACTGCAAAGAAATAAACATTTCTCCATGGCGCATTTGGCTCAGTCGGTTAAGCATTTGCCTTTGGCTCAGATCATGATCTCAGGGTCTTGGGATTGAGCCCTGCTCAGTGGCGAATCTGCTTTTCCTTCTCCCTCTGTGATCTCTCTGGCTCTCATTCTCTCTCAAATGACTAAATAAAAATACTAAAAATTTAAAAATTTAAATTTCTCTAAATTTTATAAGTGTTTTCTTCTTTTTGGAAAAAGATACATTAACATCATTTAGAGTTTTCAAATCCATGGTCTGTAATTTGATAGTTGAAAGAATATACTTAACATCTAGAAAAGGACATACTTGAGCTGAAGGTCATTTTTTTTTCTTTTAAGAAATTCCAAAATAGATCATAAGAACTATTTTAAAAAAGAAATTAATGTCATCATTCTCCCACCTCTTTAATTGATATTGTCTTGTAAACCGTCTAGTTCACAAATTTGAAAAGCCTCAAGCCAGTATTTCAAAGTTGTAGCTAGAGTAAATTTAAGAGGTATCGATGTCCCAAACTATCTTTGAAAATATGCTTATGTTAATTTAAACCATTTATTTTTAAAGTTAATAAGTTTTCCAGGTTTGGTTAGTTTTGCTGGTTTTTTAATTTTTCATTTTTAAAGATTTTATGTGTTCACTTGAGACAGAGAGATACAGAGAGAGAGAGCATGAGAGGGGAAAAGGGAGAAGGAGAGGTAAAAGCAGACTCCGGACTGAGCCAGGAGCCCAATGTGGGACTCATTGTGGGGCTTAATCCCAGTGCTTGCAGATCATGACCTGAGATGAAGACAGATGCTTCACCATCTGAGCCATCCAGGTGCCCCTATTTTTTCTGTAAATAAAATCATCAGTTACTGATGTTTGAAAGATGGTGTTAAGCCAATCACTAAAAATGTCTCAAAAACTAGATTTTGTAAAAAATTTTTGGAAAAATAAAATAAATCAGTCTTATTTTGGATCATGATTTTTTTAAATACGTATACTAACTAGAGCTTTCCTTCAATGTGTGATGCATTTGTACTACTTCTTTTAATTAGCAATATTCGTTTCTTCCAAAAGGATGATTATTGACTGGACTAAAAGTGGGATTCGTTTTTGAGGAGTTTTTGGCCACATCTGCTGTAGCAAAGTGAGGTGGAGAACAGAAGCAACTAGTAACAACTACTAAGTACTCACTTCTCACAGAACTTTCTAGTACGCCCTACAGGTAATTTTAAAGAAAGCAAGAGTCTATACCTTCACAGTGCTTAAAATTAAATAGGAAAATCTAAAAAAAAAAAAAAAAAGCTAATTTAGATACAAATACAGCAGACATAGCTTGTATTTGTCACACACACACACTTTCAGAGGTGCAAATATTACTGCAATTCTTTACTTGTTTGCAATAAACACAGTTTAAGAAAGAAGAGTAGGGTGCAAAACGATGTAGGACCATCCTGTTGTAATACAGAAGGACTAACCATAGGCTCTCCACATGAGAGGAATCAACAGTTCCACACACTAGGGTGTACATGGTTCAGTCAAACTTGTAGTACAGTGTTCCTCTAAAGAGCTCCCCAGGAAAATCTAATTCAGAAAACCACCATGTATAGATACCAGGGTCCTGGTGCAAATATGTGGTTTGTCCTTCCCTATTTCTGGCCTGGAGAAAGAGGTACAATAGCTCACAGACCAGAGTTGCCATACTGAACCCAGGTTGCTTTTAGACCTTCTAATAGATCAATTACTGGAGTCATCCCAAAGAGATCTAGCAGGCTATCTAGAGGACAGGTTAGATTATTTTGTCAATTATATTGAGTGTGATTTCTCAATCCCTAGAAGCATTTTTCAATGAATTATTTTTTTTTCTCTTCTGTAAATTCACTCTTTTAGCTGGCGGTATTTTATCAGTGGGCAAATTAGGGTTTTGCTGAAAATATGCTGTATAACAAACATCCACTCAATTTCCATGGCTTACAAAAATAATCTCCCCCCCCCCCCCCCCAATGGAAGGTGATCTGTCATTCCGGTGCTCTCAGCTATCTTGTCTCTCCTGGGCTAGGCTGGATCACAAGCTTCAGATTGATTTGAATCTTCCTTTCAGGATCCAAGCTGAAGAAGAAATAGCTCCCTAAGATATATTATGGCAAAGGGGAGCTGTTCCAAGAGTATTGGCTGAATCTTGCCACTAAGGCACAAGTTGAGAAAAGGCCCATGTTCATTTCTGCCCAATATTCCATTAGCTAAAGCAGGTGT
This sequence comes from Taxidea taxus jeffersonii, assembly GCA_003697995.1. NCBI lineage: Eukaryota > Metazoa > Chordata > Mammalia > Carnivora > Mustelidae > Taxidea > Taxidea taxus. The sequence continues at coordinate 5,949 of RCUC01112540.1, read as the reverse complement.
CACTTGGACAAGCCCAAAGTCAATGGGGTAAGGAAATATATTCCATCCACAGGTGAGTGATAGCACAGCAGGGAGAGAGGAAGAACTATAGACCCATAATACAATCCACTCCAGTAATGTAAGAAAAGAAATAAGATAGTAAAACCTGATGTCTGGGGTTAACGTGCAACCACGCCTCTAGGAAAATCACAATTGCAAAAGAAGTCAGGGTATAGCAATTTAAACTGCTCAGTGAGGATGACTCAAGCTCATACCCAGCCCCAAAGCAGCTTCATACCTATTCAGTCTTCTCTTTAAGGCATGGGTGGGGAAGCTTCCCTGACTCTGTTTCTTAGCACACCTTCTTTTCCTTCATTTGGTTTGGGATTTCTGCCATGAGTTCCCAAACAGCAGCTTTTCTTCTGGGTTTAGCTCTGGCCTCTGTGTCAGACAGTGATTCTTATCCAACTCCTCAGTTTTACTCTCTCAGCCCGGGTCAGGTATTCCCAGCATCCCATCCTTCACCAGAAGCAACCGGGCAACCATGACTCCTGGCTGACTGACTGTTCTACCTTGAAACTGTCCCACTCTTTATTCAGAATGGGTATGCTCAAAATATGAAGGTTATAAATCAGTGGAAAGATATTACTAAGCTGGACTACTTAATAACACTTGAAGAAAAAATGTTTGATTTTAGATATTCATTTATATGTATTTACATGTTCATTTACTCATATTTATATATTCATTTTTATTGAAACAAAGATCAAATAAAAGCAATTGGGCTTCCTAAATACCAGAGAAGCCATGAGATGTGGTGGAATAAGGTAGTTCATGCTTTTGTCCTTGCTGTGTCATTAAGACTTATAGTCTACCTTTCACATGACATATCTCTCTGTTTTTGATCTCTCAGTAGCTTTATTCGAATGATGACAGGATGAGCCTTTGAAGTTTCATACAGTCCTACTCAACTGATGCTAAATATCTGAGACAAGGCCATAACATTACCTTTGTTAATTAAAAACATATGTATCTTTGGGGCATCTGTGTGGCTCAGTCAGTTGAGCATCTGACTCTTGATTTTCATTCAGGTCACAATCTCAGGTTCCTGAGATCAAGCCCTGTGTTGGTGTCTGTGCTCAATGCAAAGTCAGCTTAAGGATTCTCTCTGTCCCTCTCCCTCTGCCCCTCCTCCATCCCTTCCTTGGCTCATGAATGTGAGCTCTCTAAAATACATAATCCTTTAAAAATACATCTTTTATTAAAAACTAATCTCAATGTCACACATATATAATCCCTCCAATTTGAAAGTTTAAAAATTCCATACAGATTTAACAAAGACATTTAAAGGACACAACTGCTGATTTAGTTAGCCCTTTACATTTGAAGATTTATTATTTATTGGATCATATTTTTTCAATGAACCTCTGATATAAAAGTCTTATTCTCATGAACTACATTCTCATATTGTTTTTCTTCACTGACTTAGAGTGAGTCATTCCAGAGAATATCCATAGATCATCTACCATATATTAAGCATTGAACATTACACACTAAAAGAACCAACAGTATAGACAAGGCTTCTGTCATCAGTTATATTTTAAATATTATCTGCCAGGAAGACAGATAAGAAAGAGCACAATAAATTAAAAAGAAAAAAATAATTTTTGGATAGTTCAATGTTTTATGGAGAAAATATACAGAGAAATTTAAAAAAATGACTCCTGGTATGTGTGCTACTCAAATTAGGGGTTCAGGAAGGATATTTAGGCTGAAATTTAAAGGAACAAAGAGATAAGCAATGTGGGTCTCCAGCCATATGAACATCTTGGGAAGAGATCTCTAGACTTGGAGGAATAAGAGAAAGGCCTTCACATGGGAATGGAGCCTCTGGTGTCCAAGAGACAGGAGAAAGACAAGGCAGGATGCTGGTGCCCAGTGAGCAAGGGGGAGCATAGTAGCTGGAGGTCTCAGGGTGATGGGCAGGGTCATGTCTCAAGGAAGTTTTGGCACAAATGATAGTGGTTTCCAGGGGTGGTTTCCAGAGGGTAGCATATATACAGGCCAACAAAGAGAAGCAGTTTACCTATGAGGCAGCAGCAAGGACCAGGTGTTTGGGGACCTTATCTAAGGTAATAGCTCTCTCATTCACTAACTGTGCAGACTTAACCGAATGAACCGGTCTTACGGATCTCATTTTTCTTCCCTGGGAAGATAGGAATCTATACGTCAAGGTGCCATTATTACCTTTAAAAATTAAATTAAACAAAAATCTAATGGTCTAACGTTGACTGACAGCTGACATTGTTTTACTAAGCCTCTTTATTTTATGTTAATCGTACTTGGAATCTGTTTGTCCTTCAGCCTAAAACCGTAACAGGCATAGCTCTTTGGATGGAAGACGTAGTATATTACCAACAGAAAAAAGGAGCACTTTCTTTGTACTAAGCTAATTACTTTGAAAGTGCTCACATACAAATGAAAGGTAAAATGTTAGAGCTCTGATAGAAACAAAAATTCCTTCATAAGGTAACTAACAGAATGTATGTATTCATTCAGTCAGCACATGTTTGTTAAGTCCCCACTAAACGCCAAGCACCTTGATGATCACCGAGAACTTGAAGTCAGTGCCTGGTGTAAAGTAGGGATTTCCTATTTATTAGGTTATTTTTAAATTAATTATTTATTCAGATTCATAAAATATTATACAGTGATGCTTTTGTTTTATTGAAAACAGATTGAAGAAAGCCAAATTAATGTATTGACTTATTTATAGAGATTTAGTATAAGGAATTTACTCATGTGATTAGGGAAATTAGCAAATCCCAACATCTGCAGGGTGAGTTGGCAGGCTGGAGAACAAGGATAGCACACATTCCAAAACCTGAAGGCCCATGAGGCAGGAAAGCTTGATGGTGAAATTCCAGTTTGAAGGTTGACAGGCTTCAAACCTAAGAAAGGCTGGTATTTTTGTTCAAGTCTAAAGCCCAGCCTGAAGGCAGTTGAGTGGGAGGAATTCTCCATTACTTGGGACCAACTAACTATTTTATTATATTCTTTTTGTTCTGCCTTCAACTGATTGGACGAAGCCCACCCACATTGTGGAGGGCAGCCTACTTTACCCAGTCAACCCATGTAAATGTTAATCTCATCCAAAAACATCCTCATGTAAAGACCCTGAACAATCCTTGACCTCAGTATCTGGGAACTCAGCATCCCAGGCAAGTTGATAAATAAATTAACCATCATAGTATCCAATTTTTGAGGCTGATAGAGTAAGGAAGATGGGTGATAATGATGGCATTAGAAAAGGAAAGAATTGAAAACTTTGTAAATATGTTAGAGAGGTGGAGGAAAATAAGGACAGTGGAGTGTGCAGCAAGCATTTTCCATTCACTTAGATTATCCGTCACTTTTTCGCCAAATTCGGAAAAGTGATCCACGGATGACCATGAATGCAAAGTTAAAACATCCTTCCTCTACCGAGTATGCCCACTGTGGCACTGCCCCCCGAGAGTTGTTTTTATGTTGTTGTTGTTGTTGTTTGGTTTTTTGTTTGTTGGTTGGTTGGTTGGTTGGTTTTTGGTGGGTTTTTTTGCGCATTACTGCCTATATACGTATAGTGTTCACATGACTATATGTCTGGGGATTGGGATGCAGAGAAAAAATAGGTTAAATAAATGGGGACACTGACCAGGCAAAACTAATGGGTCCTCTTCCCTTGCTAGCTCCTGCTTCTTAGAGACAGTGTCGCAGTTTCAAGGCAATTCACAAATACGCAGTTGTGAGCAAAATATTAACGACAACCTTGAGAAGTCATACAGTCAATCCTCTGCCTTCAAGTCCACACTTAAGTCTTCCAGAAATAAAATTCAATCTTTTTATTTTTTCTATTTCACCAGGAAGGAACATTCCTGCGGCGAATTCATTATCAGAACTATTTGATTTCCTTTACAATATTGTCATGCACAACATTAGTACATAATAAGGATACTCTTAGAGTCCTTAGGTGCTCTGATAATGCAGTTATTGTTGCTAATAATAATGTTATGAACCAGTTCCTGCTCCACTGCCAATAGACATCAATTGTGTGACAGGGGACCTACTAACTGGCCTCTTTGGAGCTCAATTCCTTCAACGATAAAATGAAAGTTTGGATTAGAGAATCATTAAAGAGTCTTCTCATTTTAATTTTGTATCTATGATTCCTAAAGCTTTAATATTTTTTTCTCCTCCTGCCAGGCTATAACCTTGTTATAAAAGGTACCATGCTGCCCTCATGTGGTCAGACTTGAAATAATACACAGTTACTGAAAACCAGTAAATACATTTTTTTTTGTTTTGTTTTAATGAAGCTTCATAAATGGTCAGTAACAAAATCAGTTTGAATCACCTATCCACTAAAAGTGTTCAGGTTTTGCCCATTCACAGTGATGCAGAGTTTTCATGTAGGAATAATAACAGAAATACTAATGTTAGTTAACATTAAGGAGCACTATCTGAATGTTGGGCCCTATCCATATCTTACATATTTTATTCCACTTCACTCTTCAAAGATAGGTTCTTTTTTTAATGTCTCATTTTTCAGAATGCAGAAAGTAAAAAAAAATTGGGTCAGGTGCCAGGACATCACAGTAAATAAATGGGAAGACCAGTATCAATCCAAGAGCCCAAACTCTTTCACTGCTATATTCTCATCCAATCATTAATATTTATGAGATCTCATTTGCTAACATTCGTTTGTTCCAGGAGACATTCCTAAGGAACTGGACAAAGAGTTCTTGAAAATTTGATGAGACAATATATATGAAAACTACAAAATGGAATGCCTGATATGAAAATAAGAGCTCAAAGAATGTTAACTTATTTTAATCATGCATCCTATTGTTGATAGTATAATGCTCCTTTATTTAGTAATTAATATTCACTTTTGATAGTGTTGTGAATCAATAAAGAGATTAAATATCTTATACCAACCAATGAGTACTCATTTTCTCAGGTGTAAAAAAGTTATCAGGATGAATGCAAAAAGTTCTGTTAAAAATTTAATAATGGAAGGGGATTTTGTTTCCAGATTTACAACGGTATTAAATGACTTCATAAGGCAGATCAGTAGTGGCTGTGTTTCAACCTGCAGAAAAGAAAAAAGAAACATTTTCAATTTTAGAAACAGGAGGGTATATCCACTCAAAGGGTCAGCATAAGGCGTTAGAAGTGTGACAGCGGGAGCTGGGGCACCTTGCTAATTTCTGGAGCTCTGAAGGCTGGCTGTGTGATTTTAGGTGTTCTTCATCTCATTAGGAATTTTCTTCTCAGTTCCTAATTAAAGAGACCAGGTTCTAGGATTTGCATAGGCTTTGCCAGCTTCTATATTCCACTGTCCTAGACATTCTAAAAAGTCTTAGGCCACATTCATCTTTGGCCCACTTTCGTTAACAATGTAACAATCACCTCTTGGCTCTGTGGGTTAAGCTTCAAAAAGCCCAATAGGAAGAGGGCTTCTATTTTGTTAAGCTTTACTTAACTTACTCAGCTGTTTCTCAGCCACCTCTGTGAGACCTGAGGTTAATGGTCTTATCTCTGCCTCTAGTATCTTAAAGATAGTGTGTGCCATCAGATTCTTTCAATGCACCACCCAGACACAGAGAACTAGCGATTCAATTTCATATAATATTCTCTTTCCCCAAATTCCATGCAAAAAGCATGCTATGCTATCATGTTACCTCTCTTTTCTATTGCAAACTCCAAGGACCCTGCTATGCTATCATGTTACCTCTCTTTTCTATTGCAAACTCCAAGGACCCTATTTCCTTAAATATCTCTAAATAAAGAAATACAAACTTAAACAAAAATTCCCCAAGTTTGCTGGGTCTAGGAGATATTCTAAGAGGATATTATGGCTGTCTTTATAAAATCTAAACAAGTTAAAGCCATTAGGAAATTTCCTTATTTCTCTGAAAAAAAAAAAAA
>RCUC01112539.1:0-132499 GCA_003697995.1 Taxidea taxus jeffersonii | reverse complement strand
CTGCTATTCAACATAGTACTAGAAGTCCTAGCCTCAGCAATCAGACAACAAAAAGAAATTAAAGGCATCCAAATCGGCAAAGAAGAAGTCAAACTATCGCTCTTTGCAGATGATATGATACTATATGTGGAAAACCCAAAAGGCTCCACTCCAAAACTGCTAGAGCTTGTACAGGAATTCAGTAAAGTGTCAGGATATAAAATCAATGCACAGAAATCAGTTGCATTTCTTTACACCAACAACAAGACAGAAGAAAGAGAAATTAAGGAGTCAATCCCATTTACAATTACACCCAAAACCATAAGATACCTAGGAATAAACCTAATGAAAGAGGCAAAGTATCTATACTCAGAGAACTATAAAGTACTCATGAAAGAAATTGAGGAAGACACAAAGACATGGAAAAATGTTCCATGCTCATGGATTGGAAGAATTAATATCGTGAAAATGTCTATGCTACCTAAAGCTATCTACACATTTAATGCAATGCCTATCAAAATTCCATCCAATTTTTTCAAAGAAATGGAACAAATAATCCTAAAATTTATATGGAACCAGAAAAGACCTCGAATAGCCAAAGGAATATTGAAAAAGAAAACCAAAGTTGGTGGCATCACAATTCCAGACTTCAAGCTCTACTACAAAGCTGTCATCATTAAGACAGTATGGTACTGGCACAAAAACAGACACATAGATCAATGGAACAGAATAGAGAGCCCAGAAATAGACCCTCAACTCTATGGTCAACTAATCTTCGACAAAGCAGGAAAGAACATCCAATGGAAAAAGGATAGCCTCTTCAACAAATGGTGTTGGGAAAATTGGACAGCCACATGCAGAAAAATGAAATTGGACCATTTCCTTACACCACACACGAAAATAGACTCAAAATGGATGAAGGATCTCAACGTGAGAAAGGAATCCATCAAAATCCTTGAGGAGAACACAGGCAGCAACCTCTTCGACCTCAGCCGCAGCAACTTCTTCCTAGGAACAACGCCAAAGGCAAGGGAAGCAAGGGAAAAAATGAACTATTGGGACTTCATCAAGATCAAAAGCTTTTGCACAGCAAAGGAAACAGTCAACAAAACCAAAAGACAACTGACAGAGTGGGAAAAGATATTTGCAAATGACATATCAGATAAAGGGCTAGTATCTAAAATCTACAAAGAGCTTAGCAAATTCAACACCCAAAGAACAAATAATCCAATCAAGAAATGGGCAGAGGACATGAACAGACATTTCTGCAAAGAAGACATCCAGATGGCCAACAGACTCATGAAAAAGTGCTCCATATCACTGGGCATCAGGGAAATACAAATCAAAACCACAATGAGATACCACCTCACACCAATCAGAATGGCTAAAATGAACAAGTCACGAAATGACAGATGCTGGCGAGGATGCGGAGAAAGGGGAACCCTGCTACACTGTTGGTGGGAATGCAAGCTGGTGCAACCACTCTGGAAAACAGTATGGAGGTTCCTCAAAAAATTGAAAATAGAGCTACCTTATGACCCAGCAATTGCACTACTGGGTATCTATCCTAAAGATACAAACGTAGTGATCCAAAGGGGCACGTGTACCCGAATGTTTATAGCAGCAATGTCCACAATAGCCAAGTTATGGAAAGAACCTAGATGTCCATCAACAGATGAATGGATAAAGAAGATGTGGTATATATATACGATGGAATACTATGCAGCCATCAAAAGAAATGAAATCTTACCATTTGCGATGACATGGATGGAACTAGAGCGTATTATGCTTAGCGAAATAAGTCAACTGGAGAAAGACAACTACCACATGATCTCCCTGATATGAGGAAGTGGAGATGCAACGGGGGTGGGAGTTAAGGTGGTAGGAAAAGTAAAAATGAAAGAAGATGGGATCGGGAGAGAGAAAAACCAAAAGAGACTCTTAATGTCATAAAACAAACTGAGGGGGGTGGGGGGAAGAGGGGTTGGGTGAGGGTGGTGGGGTTACATCATATGTTTAAATAAAGCTTAAATAAAGTAAAAAAAAAAAATGGAAATGTAAAAAAAAAGAAAAAGGAGAAATCCCAACATTTGTGACAATATGGATAGACTGAAGGCATTAAGGTCATTGCAATAAGTGAAATAAGACAGACACAGAAAGCAATTAATGCATATTTCAGCTTATGTATAGAATCTAAGGAAGATTCTATAAGAATCTTTCTATAAGAAGAAACAGGGAATAGAAAGATAGTTACCAAGGAATGGGGATTAGAGGAAAAGGGGAGATGTTTATAGGTACAAACTTGGGGCACCTGAGTGGCTGAGTCAGTTAAGCCTCCCACTTGATTTTGACTTAGGTCATGATCTAGGATTCTTGGGATCCAGCTTTGTGTCAGGCTACACACTCAGTGAGGAGTCTGCTTGAGATTCTCTCTCTCTCTGCCTCTCCCCCTCCCAGCTTGTTCTCTTCCTCTCTCTAAAATAAACAAAAACAAAACAAAACAAAAAACAAAGGTACAAACTTAAGATGAATAAGTTCTGGAGACCTAATGTACAGCATAATGACTATAGTTAGCAATAATGATGTATTGTATACATGAAATTTGCCAAGATTTTGAGGGTTGCTGTGTATGTGCACATGCACGTACATGTAAATATTAGAAGTGATAGGTATACTAATTGGCTCAACTGTGGTAATCATTTCATAATATATACATACATACATCAAAACTTCATATTGCTCACTTAAATGTACACAATTTTAACTTATCATTTATACCTCTGTAAAGCTGGGGAAAAATGATTTTGTTAACTTAAAAAAATAAATTAAAAAATTCATAGACACTTTCCCTTTTGTGGTTTCCTGCATCACATGAAGAAACCTCAATATGATTTATATATAATACAATACAGCACCACAATCTGGCATTGTAGTTCAAATGTATTAGGACAAATAACATAACCAAAGGGATTTAGGTTACTTTTGTGTAAAAATCATTACAGTGTACGGCACAGGCTGAGCTAACTCCTAGGCAATTGGCATTCTGGGGAGTGGCCCTGGGACTTCTCAAGGAGTTGAGTTTGTATCCTGGAATCTGGGACAAGGTGAAGGCAGGGCCTGAAGAAAACATCAGTCTCAGGAAGTATGTAGAAATCAAATATAGGATCTGACAAGAAAGCCTAGTGTCTTAGTAATAGAAGCTGGTAACCTAGATAGTTCAAAGTGGGAAAGATTTGGGACATAAGTGCGCCTGGAGTTGAAAGCCTTTCAAAAGCATGGTGCCATTGTGCATGTGCAATGTTACTCATGAAACACATAAGTTTAATGATTTTATAGCCTCAATTTTAAATATACAGCTTCATATAAAATAATAGGGTGGTGGTTATAATTCCTTGATGTATTAGTATAATGATTTCTTCCTCCAAAGCTCCATATTTTTTAGTTTGTTTGGAAATTGCAAGGGTGGTCTCTATGAGCAGAGTAAAAAAGAGATATGATGTAAATTTGAGCTACATCAGATATGTGAAATTTTAAACTAAAAATATCTGGTAGCCACACATTAAAAAGGTAGAAAGAAAAAGGTGCAATTGATCTTAAACATCTGTTTTATTTAACCCAATATATACAAAATATATTATCATTTCAACATGTAATCCATATACGATATTATTCATGAAATATTTTACATTCTTTATTTCATCCTAAAACTTTGAAATCCAGTGTCTCTTTTATACTTTTAATACATCTCAATTCAGACTAGTGTTCAAAGATAAATAGGTGTATTAAATATTTTAAGAGTTTATTTGAATAAAAATCCATTCATAGTAGAACAAAAATGCCGTTCATATGGCAGCACCATACTGGGAGTGGTTAGAAGGACTACTCTGACATGAGACTTTTCTGGAGAAAAGGTGGAGGCCAAATAAGGAAATTATTGATTGGCTATAGTTTATTTATTTATTTATTTATTTTTAAAGATTTTATTTATTTATTTGTCAGAGAGAGCGGGAGCAAGCACAGGCAGACAGAGTGGCAGGCAGAGGCAGAGAGAGAAGCAGGCTCCCTGCCGAGCAAGGAGCCCCATGTGGGACTCAATCCCAGGACGCTGGGATCATGACCTGAGCCAAAGGCAGCCGCTTAACCAACTGAGCCACCCAGGTGTCCCTGATTGGCTATAGTTTAAAGACTACATAGCTGCTTGTGATTGGTTGTCTGTGGGTTTCAATTTCACAACCTTGAGGCACTTACAGGCTTAGATCTTGGGTTGTTTATGTTAGTTTCCATGGCATTCCAGTCACATCAGTCTAATGGCCTCATATAATTAATTTAACACCAGCTCCTTCTCAAATTCTCAGTGGTCAGTGAAGCCAATGGTCATTATCAGACAGTTGAGGTCTAACTACACAGAATGCTGACTGGATCTTCTACAAAAAGTGAATAGTCACCTGAAATATTTGATTGTTTTGTTTCTTCCTTGCCAGCACATTGAATCATACTTTGTTATTTATAAAAACAGAACAAGATTGCTGCTATAAACATTTGGGTACTTGTGCCCTTTCAGATCACTACATTTGTATCTTTAGGATAAATACCCAGTAATGGGGTTGCTGGGGTCATAGGGTAGCTCTATTTTCAAACTTTTGAGGAACCTCCATACTGTTTTCCAGAGTGGCTGCACCAGCTTGCATTCCCACAAACAGTGTAGTAGGGTTCCCCTTTCTCCTCATCTTTGCCAACATCTGTCATTTCCTGACTTGTTAATTTTAGCCATTCTGACTGGTGTGAGGTGTGAGGTGGTTTTGATTTGTATTTCCCTGCTGCTGAGTGATGTTGAACATTTTTTCATGTGTCATGTTGACCATTTGGATGTCTTCTTTGTAGAAATGTCTGTTCATGTTTTCTGCCCATTTCTTGATTGGATTATTTGTTCTTTGGGTGTTGAGTTTGATAAGTTCTTTATAGATTTTGGATACTAGTCCTTTATGTGATATGTCATTAGCAAATATCTTCTCCCATTCTGTCAGTTGTGTTTTGATTTTGTTGACTGTTTCTGTCCATCAACAGATGAATGAATAAAGAAGATGTGGTATATATATACAATGGAATACTATGCAGCCATCCAAAAACTGAAATCTTGCCATTCATAACGACATGGATAGAACTAGAGGGTATTATGCTAAGCAAAATAAGTCAACCAGAGAAAGACAATTATCACATGATCTCCCTGATGTGAGGAATTTGAGGGATAAGGAGGGAAAAAATAAAACAAGATGGGATCAGGAGGGAGACAAACCATAAGAGACTCTTAATCTCAGGAAACAAACTGAGGTTTGCTGGAGGAAGGGAGGTAGGGAGAGGGTGGTGGGGTTATGGACATTGGGAGGGTATGTGCTGTGGTGAATTCTGTGAAGTGTGTAAGTCTGATGATTCACAGACCTGTACCCCTGAAGCAAATAATACATTATATGTTAATTTCAAAAAAAAAAAGAGAACAAGAAAAATAGTTGAATAGTTGAAAGTGAAAGTGGTCATGGGATAAAGAAAAAAATATATATGTTTATATTTTTAAATTTAATTTATAATATGCAGTTTTGAATAGAACCTTATTTTTTTTGAAGAATTTATTTATTTATTTGAGAGAAGTGAGTGAGAGAGAGCATGAGCTGGGGAGGGAGGAGCAGAGGGAGAGGCAGAGGGAGAAGCAGAGTCCCTGCTGAGTAGAGAGTGAATGTGGGGACTGGACCCCAGGTCCCTGAGATCAGGATCTGAGCTGAAGTCAGATGCTTAATTGACTGAGCCACCCAGGCACCGCAAATAGAGCCTTTCTTTTGAGCTTCAACACTCTATGTATTACAATATAATCTAAATGGCGATTAGAAGAGTAATAAAGGAAAATGAATTCTAACTGAGTGATTCTTGGAAAAATATTTAAGGAAAGAGAAATTGGACCTTTTTATAAGTTGTTAACAGTAGGAACTTAATGTTTTAATATTATAAAGATTGTAAAGAAAGTTACATTTCACTTGACGATTCTCCTGAAAGTTTTGCAAGAAGCAATTACAAAGAACTAAGCAGCACCTGTTGTTTTCTGACAAAGTAAGGCTACAAAGATCTAGTTTCTCACTCAGTTCCAACCCACATTCCATTTTTCCTTTTCATTTGTATTCATGTTAAGTGTTGCTCTTTCCCTGTTGACTGAGCCTATTTTTACATTTGACAAGAATATTACCAAAGTACTGACTGAAAATGAATTATGCAAAAGCTAACTACTAGCTGTTTTGCACACTTGTGCAAATGAACATGAACAACTTTTCCTTTACTTGTACTCAATAAAATGTCCCCAAAATGTAGGAGCTCGTCAGACTTTAGTGGGAGAGAAGGTGCCTACTATACTGACCACATGCTCTTCTCTCTTGTGCTAAAATGTTGTTCCTTATACATTTTTGAGATTCGAAACTTTATATACAGCTTATGCATATTATATATATTGCATTTGTTAACATGTAAATCCCTTTTAAAAGTTCTTTTAAAAATAGTGTTAAAGCTATAATAAATATTACAAATCTCTTTCAGTATACATTTCTTTGTTTTTTTTTAATTTTATTTTTTAAATTTTAAGGTATTTTATTTATTTATTTGAGAAGCGAGCTTGAGGTGGGGGGAGGGGCAGAGGGAGAAGGAGACGCAGACTCCCTGCTGAGCAAGGAGCCAGATGTGAGGCTCCATGCCAGACTCAGTCCCAGGACCCCAGGATCATGGCCTGAGCAGAAGGCAGACACTTAACCAACTGTGGCACCCAAGCGCCCCTACATTTCTTTAAATGTTGTACCGTACTGTAACAGTTATTTGAACCTGGCTAGAAAAAGATGTGATGGGAGGTGATCAGCATCCCTGCTGCCCTTCAAGCTCATAATGAAACCTACAGTACCGATGACAGTCAGGGAGCAATATTACTGTCCCTGCAAACCCCCATGAGCCCAATACTGTTTGGAACATTTTGCAGTTGCATTAAACTTTTGTTTAATCCATATGGCAAGGATTGGTCTATCACCTTTGGTGATATCTTTGGTCTATCACCTCCATTTTATTTTATTTTATTTTTAATTTTTCAAACTGTATCCAGCTTTATTAAAGACACGATTTGTGAACAATCGTGGTATTTCAGGCAGGACATGGGCAGACATTTGTTAATAGTATACAACAATTTCCCAGCTCCCTTCTTCGACGGACTCCCGAAATCACCAAGCCCCCATATAACCCAGGGACGTCTTCATGTGATTCTCTGAACGTCAGAGTGAGCTTTGGCAGTTCATGTTTAGCATGTTGTTTAACAACTTTGCACAAGCCAGCCCTGGCTTTCAGGAAACGAAACGGAAATGGCATAATCACCAATCCAAAGATCCACAAGCTGCAAAATGAACTCTGTCCACGGATGCCGTTTCCATGGGGACACTGCAGAGTCCAGATTGCCTGACATACCGGGAACTGCGTTTCGGCATCAGGTTCCAACGGGTCTCTGGGTTTAAGGGAGTCAAGTCTAGGGCGAAGGCAGAGAAGGAAAAGAGATCTTAAGTAGTGAACTTTGTTTTTTTCACACTGCAAAGGATCTATAACACTGTGGCTAATGTGTGTCAACCTCAAGGAATAAACTCCTCTCGGGGAACCAAAAGGAAGTTTCTCAAAACGAAAAGAGAAAGGCGTTTCCCCCCTGTATCTGTCTAGCTTCCGCGATATCCTATTGGTGGCATGTGCCTTTCCCCTCAAAAACAATGAAATGCTCTGTATGCTAACAATACAGCTAAATAAATAAATAAATAAATAAACTAAAACAAAATCCTACATTTTCATAAAGCTCGATAAAAAAGAAACAGTATTTCAAACTGTACAGTCACCAGAAGGGCATGGTTATCAAAAGTGCATACACCTCACATGGCACGACAACAAGCTCAGCTTTACGCTCTGCTCTGTGGGGCACCTCCGTTTCCTGCAAGGTTATTCCCATCCTTGCCAGCAGCAGCTTTCCACTTTTCCCCTTTGTTCCTTCTCTCCTTTCTTGGCAGGGGTCTTTTTAGGTTTGGGCTCTGGTTTTGGAGGAGCAGGATTAGCAGATAACCATGCAGATCTTCTCTTGTCCTTCACCTTGGCTTTTTATCTCCTCCAACCTTGGCTTTTTATCTCCTCTAGCATCTCCTTCAGCCTTCCTCTTGCGCAGGGCTGCGGCTGCAGCCGGATCTAGGCCTTGACCTTTGGCTGCCCTGGCCTCTTGCCTCTGCTTCACACTTCTGTACGTCTGTTTTACTTAAAAGGAAATAGAGTCCACGAAGTTTGGGTAACTTGCCAAAAGTCACCCAGAGAGAGTGGAAGAGCTAGTAATTACACATGGCAACTAGATACCAGAACCCACTTCCAAACCAGCACGTCTGATGGCTATCAAATCAGAGGGAGGCAAAGCAGCTGGCCAGAGGTGAGTTTCTGCTGAGAGTTTAACATTAGATTACTCTCCGGCAGGCGATGAAGTTCGAGTTGGACAAGTGAGCACAGACTGTGAGGGAGCCACGACAGGTGGTTTTAGCCTTAAACCCTAGGGTTAACACTGAATGACAGGATTTGGAAGCCTGGGGCACAGGCAGGGGAGGAAAGCAGGACCAGAGAAGGGACACGTGATAAAAATCAGAGGAAGTCACAAAGCAACAGTCCTAAGGACAGAACAAGAGGATCAGGTGCTATACAGCATAGGTATAATAGCTTGTGGCCCGTCTAAGAATAAAAGGCTTATGTTCTGCCTGAAAACCAGATTTACCCTAGAGTTTTCAGGTTGTGGGACTGTTTAATTCTGGCAGTATGCTCTGATGGGCCGTCGAAGTCGGGATAGAAAGTCCTTTACTGTATCCTTTCAGGAAGGTGTTTTCTAAGAGCGTGGGCTCCTTGGATGGGGCGGGAAGCCTCTGTGAATGATCGCCAACCTCACCCTCACACTCCTCGCCTCTATCCACCAGCATTTTCATTGTTTTTGTAGGGGTTGCTGACCCAAAGAACTTTCATTGGTTTTCTTTCTTAAGTCATCTAAGTCTTTCTTAAGTCTTTCTAGCAAGGTCTCTCGGAAACACAGAAGAAATTGTCCTGACTTCCCCTATCCTAATATTGGTCTCTGCTTCCATGGTACCTGGGCATGACCCACTGCCATCTGTCGATCTGCTAAAATTTTGATGACTTGCTTTCTTGTCAAATAGACTGAAAGGACGCATGTCCAAGCTGGCATATCTACTCCAGTCCTTGTAGCCTGGCTAGAGTTTTTGCCCTGCAGTTGGAGCTCAGGGTTGTTTTGCATCCTTTTTCCAAATACGGGAAAATCCACTGGAGAGGGAGTATGATATTTGTGTAATTTCTAAAGCACCTGTTTTTTCCACTGAGCAGTTTGTTCTTTGAGTGACTGTGAGTTTACTTTTTCAAACAGCCTTCTCTTCGCATACAGATTTTACAGTCTGTTCTTACTCAGTTCACCTCGGTGTCCCCATAAACACTTTCCACTTTCCTCACTAGTGCAAGGGTGTGTGTGATGATATTAACCATATTTAAAATAGTAATTGTATATGGAGCTGAATCTGAGTCACACTTAGATATAAAGATTTGAATTTTAGGGTCTTGAAAATTTAAGAAGACTCCAAAACTGGATATTCTTTTACTTTTTTTTTCTTCCTTAAACAGGACCTAACTGAATCACAGCCTTACTTGTTTACTTCTCTCCATAACTCCATATCAATAGACACCTGGTTGTAACAGGTGAAATGGAAAGAGAGGCCACCGTTACTTGATCTGTGGGCTTCAAGTTAGAGAAAATGCCACCTGGTCCTGTGCTCACTGCTGTCAAAGTCTGGCTTTCAGTGTTAAAATTCATCCTTGCCACTCAGCAAAGGGCTCATGGAAGTAAACACAAAATGCTCACTGCTGATTCAAAGACTTACTCTACTTTTGTTGTTCGATTTTCCCTTTGTTTTAAAGGTATTTTAAATTAGTTAATATTCGCATTGTACCATAAATCTACATATATATATATTTTGAAAGATTTTATTTACTTGGGCACATGCGCAAGGTGGGGGCAGAAGGGAGAGAGAGAAGCAGGCTCCCTGCTGAACAAGGAGACTGATGTAGGGACTGGATCCCAGGAACCCTGGGATCATGACCTGAGCCAAAAGCAGACGCTTAACCAACTGAGCCACCCAGGCATCCCCATAAATCCATATTTAACAAGGAGAGCAAAGGACAAAAAGACGAAGACTTAACAAGTTCCTAAAACTTTTAAATATATGAGCTCCCAACAGACAGTTTACTAACGATTAGCACTTCAGTTAGCTTTTGTATATATAAAAGATTTTATTGTATTCAACATTTTCTTTTTGTCAAAAACAAACAAAAAAACTAAGATTATGCTGATCTTCATTCCAGAACTAAAGCGTCTATTGGGTTTTCTCAGAAATGTAATTGCTCATGTTTTTTTCTTGAAATTTTAAAATGTGATGCACTGGGTTTGCCAATTTACTTGTCTTTTACCCTGGTAATTTTTTTGGGGTGTTTTCCATAAGCAACAACTACTTTTAGCCAAAAAATAAGGTATTATCATCCTCCTGGTTCTCACTTAGAAATTTAAGAATTACACATTATTTACATGGGATTGGATATCTTCATCTTCATTTTAATAACTGAATTTAAACAGATTTTGATTATTATCTACTATATTATGTTAATTATTCAAAAATCATCAAATTGTTAAAGTATCATTTTTAAAATGTTGCTCCTTATTAAAGCATGCGTTAAGCTAAATAACAACAAAAACAAAAATAATAACATTTTAACATAATGGGATAACATTATTTCCATAACAGAAAAGTACCATTTCCCAAGTATAAGTTGTTTATGAGCCCAAACTTTATAGAAAACAAATATCTCCCTGACACTGACATATGAAATCCTTATTCATTCTTCTGGTGTTTTAACAGGTTCCAAGTGTAGACAGGACCTGATTTCTTCAGTGATTCATATTATGACTCTAACTTGAGCAAAAAGTAAATAATGATATTGTTAGATCATAACCAAGGCTAAAAAAGAAGCTTCCTGAATCCACACTGACACAAATAAATGACTGAATAAATTAAATAAATAAGGGAGAAGGGATAACTCTTCCTCTCAGAATAATTTCAGTAGAAGCAATTATTAATGGATCAACCACTTAGGGAGAGAAGGGAAAGATCTAGAGAGTCTGAGTAGTAGATCTAAAGTGAAATCAAATTAGCCAGCAGGTACCTGGAACTAAATTATTTTATATTTTTGGCTAGAAGATTCCCTTCCCTATAAAAAGTAGTTTGAACATTTAAAAATAGCTCACTGTGTTACACTCTACTTAGTTTAATAATTTTTTTTTTCTTTTTCAGAAAATGTGCTCAGGAAACACCATTATACATCAATTCACAGCATTTTTCCCTGTTTATATTTTTTTGTATTAAAAAATTTTGTATCTTTCCTTTTCACTCAATGTCATAAGCAATCATTTTTCTTTGTCTTTAAAATTTTTAAAATTTTAAATTCTTTAAAATTTTTTATTAAGTGGACATACAATGTTTGCATTAAATTTCATCTTGTGGATCTACAATTATTTTCTCAACTGGATTAGCATAGCCAGGCATCAGCACTCAGAAGATGGAGACAGACTGAGTGGTGAGATCCAGCCCATTTTTCTGGGCTATGTTGGTCACCTACTCAGTGCAGCCCTAGTGCAGTGACATGGGGCCTACTCGTTCATTCAGCACATACTCACTGAGTTCCCACAGAGTCAGACTGTAGTCTAAGAGCAAGGGATAGATCAATGGAAAATGGCCCAAATTCCCTGTCACCTGGGAAAATTCGTTCTGGGAGAGGGACACACAGACAATAGTAGACTATTGTAATATAATAATAATAATAATAATAATAATAATAAATAATTACTAATATAAAATAAAATGGAAAGAAGATGATGTGTTCTATGGGAAAAAAATAGATAATAAGAATAAAGAGGATCAGAAGTACAAGAATGGGGCTTGGGCTGCTTGCAATTGGAAAATGAGAAACAAGCAAGCAAATACTTGATATGAGGTAATTATTGCAAATATTTCAAGGAGTAACAGCCCAGTGGTTGACCTATGGCAGGTTCAAGTGACATGCATCCCAGAAACCAGAAGGAAAATATACCCAATCAGACCTTAGCTCTGTTTCTCTTACTGCATGCCCTTCCCCCCACTAGTTCTCTCTCTCTCTCTCTCTCTCTCTTTCTCCCTGACAAATAAATAAATAAGATCTTTAAAATAGCAATGACACATAATGTGTTCTTATTTTCCAGAAATGTGTCATATCTTAGTCTTTACAGAGTGTTCCCATAAAGGTGTTCCCCTAGCCTGAGTCTAGCATCCCTGGCCACTGCCCCTTAAAAAAAAAAAAAAAAAAAAAAGCACTTTATTTATATTTAGCAGTTACAAGTTTACAGAAAAATTGAGTGGGAGGTACAGAATTCCTATATTCTGTACCTCACCCCACCGCTCCCTGTCTCCCCTATTGTTGATATTTTGCATTCGACTGGTACTTTTGTTACAAATGATGACCCAATATTAATGTATCATTATTAACTAAAGTCTGTAGTTTACCTTAGGGCTCACTCTTCTTTTGGCACATTCTATGGATTTTGACAAATATCTAGTAACACGTGTCCTTCATTACAGTATCATACAGAATAGTCTCGTTGTCTTAAAAATTTCTTGTGCATCGCCTACTTACCCTTCTCTCCCTCCCCTGAGCTCCTGTCAACCACTGATTTTCTTTTTACTGTTTTCAGAGTTTTGCCTTTTCTAGAAAGTCATATGGTTGGAATCATACAGTGTGTTGTCTTTTCAGATTGGCTTTTACCTAACAAAATGTATTTGAGGTTCCTCCCATGTCTTTTCATGGCTTGATAGCTCATTTTTTTATGCCACTGAGTTTTTAATATACCATGTTTCATTATAGTCACAATATTAGAAAATCCTTCCTGATTAAGGATAAAGCCCTTTCTCAGAATGGTTAGCAAGGATTATGCTCCATCAGTTTAGAAATATCTGCAGTCTGTCATATCTATACATTTTCTTTCCAGGCCCGGCAGCTTCTAGTAAGGCCTAAACCATATGGCTGAACACACCAAATCCCGTTTCTCAGGTACCTGGTTCCTCTTAAGATGGTGAGACCATATTGGCTAAGCCCCATAAGTGTTATGGCCACTTTCTCCTTGTATTTTATGCACCTCGGTGAACAGTGCCCCCTAGAGAATGGGACTTTAAAATATTCAGATTCTAGGTACAGTCCTCTCTGAAGATTCTGTGGGTGAATCATCGGTGATTTATGGCGGTACAAAAGCAGGAATAAGATAAATGTAACTTGAAAAACAAACCCAAAAGATGATTCCAACCTGCTTATTTTCCAGGCAGGTCACCAAGGGATGCCCACTGATATCTTTTCTTCAGATCCTTCAAATAGGATTATTGGGTCAATTTTATAGTTTGGCCTCAGGTCACTTTTCTATCTCAGAGGAAAAGCAAATGAGCATGGATCATGACCTACCATCATACCTGAGAGAATTAAGAGTATCAGGATTTTCATTCTGAGGTGCCCTCAGGAGCAGAATGATTGTATTCTTTCCCAATGTTATTTGTCTTTCATGTGTTGCCTTTCCATGTTCCACAGTTTCTGCCTACCCATTTTTTTTACCCGTCTTAATGTAGACTTAGCCTCTCTAGGTGAGAGTTTCAGATTCAGCCATACCATCGCCTCACAGGCGAGTAGCAGAGATAGCCTTCCTAGAGGGTTCCCATTTGTCTATTTCCCAGAAAATGTACCATTAGAAAGGTAAAATCGTGGGACTGTCGCTGCTACAGGCAGTGGGCCAGAACTTCCAATTAGTCCCAGATGAGCCCAAAATGTGGAATCAGTCCTTTTGTCACCATAGGGATATTTATACTTCCCAGAGTACCTGGATGGCTCAGTCAGTTAAGCATCAGCCTTCAGCTTGGGTAATGATCCCGGGGTCCTGGGATCCAGTCCCACATAGGGATCCCTGCTTGCCAGGGAGTCTGCTTCTCCCTCTCCCTCTGTCCCCTCCAACCATTGGTTCTCTCTCTCAAATAAACAAGTAAATTAAATTTTAAAAAAAGGTATATTCCTACTTTCAGGATAATTGACATTATGGTGTTGATTGTTTGCATGGTGGCTTTTCCTACCTCCGGAACATAAAGATACACTCCTTGACCTGGTCCAACTAGATCCAGCCAAATAAGGAAAATATTCTTGAGGTGAGAAAGTCAGAGAGTACGTGTATGCATCATTCTCCAACATTTATTCTCATTCCCATATTCTTGAAAAAAAATCCTTTTCAGAGGTGTTCCTCCTCCACTGTCCCTCATATTCAGATAAAGTATGCATTTACCCATGAGCCAGATCAGCTTTTCCTATGTCTATCACACTCTCCCCATTTATTTATTTATTTATTAATAATTTTTAAATTTCTTTAAACATATAATGTATTATTAGCCCAGGGGTACGGATCTGTGAATCGCCAGGTTTACACACTTCAAAGCACTCACCATAGCATATACCCTCCCCAATGTCTGTAACCCCACAACCCTTTCCCTCTCCCCTCCCCCCCGGCCGCCCTCAGTTTGTTTTGTGACATTGAGAGTCTCTTATGGTTTGTCTCCCTCCCAATCCCATCTTGTTTCATTTATTCTTTTCCTACCTCCCAAACCCCTCCACATTGAATCTCCACTTTCCCATATCTGGGAGATCAAATGACAGTTGTTTTTCTCCAGTTGACTTATTTTGCTAAGCATAATAAACCTCTAGTTCCATCCACGTCGATGCAAACGGCAAGATTTCATTTCTTTTGATGGCTGCATAGTATTCCATTATATATGTGTATATATATATACACATATATATACCACTTCTTCTTTATCTATTCATCTGTTGATGGACATCTAGGTTCTTTTCATAGTTTGGCTATTGTGGACATTGCTGTGATAAACATTTGGGTGCATGTGCCCCTTCAGATCACTACATTTGTATCTTTAGGGTAAATAACCAGTAGTGCAATTGCTGGGTCCTAAGGTACCTCAATTTTCAACTTTTTGAGGAACCTCCATGTTGTTTTCCAGAGTGGTTGCACCAGCTTCCATTCCCACCAACAGTGTAGCAGGGTTCCCCTTTGTCTGCATCCTTGCTAGCATCTGACATTTCCTGACTTGTTAATTTTAGCCATTCTGACTGGTGTGAGGTGGTATCTCATTGTGGTTTTGATTTGTATTTCCCTGATGCCGAGTGATGTGGAGCACTTTCTCATGTGTCTGTTGGCCATCTGAATGTCTTCTTTGCAGAAATGTCTGTTCATGTCCTCTGCCCATTTCTTGGTTGGATTATTTGTTCTTTGGGTATTGAGTTTGATAAGTTCTTTATAGATTTAGGATACTAACCCTTTATCTGATATGTTGTTTGCAAATATATTCTCCCATTCTGTCAGTTGTCTTTGGTTTTGTTAGCTGTTCCCTTTGCTGTGCAAAAGCTTTTGATCTCAATGAAGTCCCAGTAGTTCATTTTTGCCCTTGCTTCTCTTGCCTTTGGCAAAGTTCCTAGGAAGAAGTTGCTGCAGCTTAGGTCGAAGAGGTTGCTGCCTGTGTTCTCCTCAAGGATTTTGATGGATTCCTTTCTCACATTGAGGTCCTTCATCCATTTTGAGTCTATTTTCATGTGTGGTGTAAGGAAATGGTCCAATTTCATTCTTCTGCATGTGGCTGTCCAATTTTCCCAACACCATTTGTTGAAGAAGACTGTCTTTTTTCCATTGGACTTTGTTTCCTGCTTTGTCTAAGATTAGTTGACCATAGAGTTGAGGGTCTATTTCTGGGCTCTCTATTCTGTTCCATTGATCTATGTATCTGTTTTTGTGCCAGTACCATACTGTCTTGATGATGACAGCTTTGTAATGGAGTTTGAAGTTTGGAATTGTGATGCTACCAACTTTGGCTTTCTTCTTCAATATTCTTTTGGCTATTCGGGGTCTTTTCTGGTTCCATATAAAATTTAGGATTATTTGTTCCTTTTCTTTGAAAAAAACTGGATGGGATTTTGATAGGCATTGCATTAAATGTGTAGATTGTTTTAGGTAGCATAGGCATTTTCAAAATATTTGTTCTTCCAATCCATGAGCATGGAACATTTTTCATTTCTTTGTGTCTTCCTCAATTTCTTTCATGAGTACTGTATAGTTTTCTGAGTATAGATTCTTTGCCTCTTTGGTTAGGTTTATTCCTAGGTACCTTCTGGTTTTGGGTGCAATTGTAAATGGGATTGATTCCTTAATTTCTCTTTCTTCTGTCTTTTTGTTGGTGTAAAGAAATGCAACTGATTTCTGTGCATTGATTTTTAGATCCTGACACTTTCCTGAATTCCTTTATGAGTTATAGCAGATTTGGCATGGAGTCTATTGGTTTTTCCACATACGATATTATATCATCTGCAAAGAGGAATAGTCTGACTTCTTCTTTGCCTATTTGGATGCCATTAATTTCTTTTTGTTATCTGATTGTTGAGGCTAGGACTTCTAGTCCTATATTGAATAGCAGTGGTGATAACGGACATCCCTGCCGTGTTCCTGAACTTAGCGGAAAAGCTCTCAGTTTTTCTCCATTGAGAATGATATTTGTGGTGGGTTTTTCATAGATGGCTTTGAAGATATTGAGGTATGTGCCCTCTATCCCTACACTTTGAAGAGTTCGGATCAGGAAGGTATACTGTACTTTGTCAAATGCTTTTTCAGCATCTATTGAGAGTATCATATGTTCCTTTTCTTTCTTCTATTAATGTATTGTATCACATTGATTGATTTGCAGATGTTGAACCAACCTTGCAGCTCTGGAATAAATCCCACTTGGTCGTGGTGAGTAATCCTTTTAATGTACTGTTGGATCCTATTGGCTAGTATTTTGGTGAGAATTTTTGCATCTGTGTTCAGCAAGGATATTGGTCTGCAATTCTCTTTTTTGATGGGATCCTTCTCTGGTTTTGGGATTAAGGTGATGCTGGCCTCATAAAATGAGTTTGGAAGTTTTCCTTCCATTTCTGTTTTTTGGAACAGTTTCAAGAGAATAGGAATTAATTATTCTTTGAATGTTTGGTAGGATTTCCCTGGGAAGCCCTCTGGCCCTGGGCTTTTGTTTTTTGGGAGATTTTTGATGACTGTTTCAATTTCCTTACTGGTTATGGGTTTGTTCAGGTTTTCTATTTCTTCCTGGTTCAGTTGTGGTAGTTTATATGTCTCTAGGTATGCATCCATTTCTTTCAGATTTTCAAATTTGTTAGTGTAGAGTTGCTCATAATATGTTCTTACAATTGTTTGTATTTCTTTGGTGTTGGTTATGAATCTCTCCTCTTTCATTGATGATTTTATTAATTTGGTCCTTTTTCTTTTCTTTTTGATAAGTCTGGCCAGGGGTTTTTCAATCTTATTAATTCATTCAAAGAACCAGCTCTTAGTTTTTTTTATTTGCTTTATTGTTTTTTTGGTTTCTATTTCATTGGTATCTGCTCTCATCTTTATTATTTCTCTTCTCCTGCTGAGTTTAGGCTTTCTTTGTTGTTCTTTCTCGAGCTCCTTTAGGTGTAGGGTTAAGTTGTATATTTGAGACCTTTCTTGTTTCTTGAGAAAGGCTTGTATTACTATATATTTTCCTCTCAGGGCAGCCTTTGCTATGTCTCACAGATTTTGAGCTGCTGTATTTTCATTATCATTTGTTTCCATGAATTGTTTCAATTCTTCTTTAATTTCCTGGTTGACCCATTCATTCTTTAGAAGTATGCTGTTGAGTCATGTATTTGGGTTCTTTCCAAATTTCCTCCTGTGGTTGAGATCCAGCTTCAGAGCATTGTGATCTGAAAATATGCAGGGAATGATCCCAATCTTTTGATACCAGTTGAGACCTGATTTCTGACCCAGGATGTGACCTATTCTGGAGAATGTTCCATGTGCACTAGAGAAGAATTTGTATTTTGTTGCTTTGGGATGGAATGTTCTGAATATATCTGTGATGTCCATCTGGTCCAGTGTGTCATTTAAGGCCTTTATTTCCTTGTTGATCTTTTGCTTGGATGATCTGTCCATTTCAGTGAGGGAAGTGTTAAAGTCCCCTACTACTATTGTATTATTTTCGATGTGTTTCTTTGACTTTGTTATTAATTGGTTTATATAGTTGGCTGCTCCCATGTTATGGGCATAGATATTTAAAATTGTTAGATCTTCTTGTTGGAAAGACCCTTTGAATATGATATAGTGTCTTTCCCCTCTCTTATTATAGTCTTTGACTTAAAATCAAATTGATCTGATATAAGGATGTCTACCCCAGCTTTCTTTTGATATCCATTAGCATGGTAAATTGTTTTCCACCCCCTCACTTTAAATCTGCAGGTGTCTTTGGGTCTAAAATGAGTTTCTTGTTGGCAGCATATTGATGGGGTTTGTTTTTTTTATTCATTCTGATACCCTGTGTCTTTTGATTAGGGCTTTTAGCCCATTTACATTCAGGGTAACTATTGAGAGATATGAATTTAGTGCCATTGTATTGCCTGTAAGGTGACAGTGTATTGTCTCTGTTCCTTTCTGATCTACTATTTTTAGGTTCTCTCTTTGCTTAGAGGACCCCTTTCAATATTTCCTGTAGAGCTGGTTTGGTGTTTGCAAATTCTTTCAGTTTTTGTTTGTCCTGGAAGCTTTTTATCTCTCCTCTATTTTCAATGATAGCCTAGCTGGATATAGTATTTTTGGCTGCATTGTTTTCTCATATAGTGCTCTGAATATATCATGCCAGTTCTTTCTGGTCTGCCAGGTCTCTGTGGATAAGTCTGCTGCCAATCTAATATTTTTACCATTGTGTGTTATAGCCTTCTTGTCCCAGGCTGCTTTCAGGATTTTCTCTTTGTCACTAAGATTTGTAAATTTTACTATTTGATGATAGGGTGTGGACCTATTCTTATTGATTTTGAGGGAGATTCTCTGCACCTCCTGGATTTTGATGATTGTTCCCTTTGCCGTATTAGGGAAATTCTCTACAATAATTCTCTCCAATATACCTTCTGCTCCCCTCTCTCTTTCTTCTTCTGGAATCCCAATTATTCTAATGTTGTTTCATTTTATGGTATCACTTATCTCTCAAATTCTCCCCTCATGGTCCAGTAGTTGTTTGTCTCTCTTTTGCTCAGCTTCTTTATTCTCTGTCACTTGATCTTCTATATCACTAGTTCTTTCTTCTGCCTCATTTATCCTAGCAGTAAGAGCCTCCATTTTTGATTGCACCTCATTAATAGATTTTTTATTTCAACTTGGTTAGATTTTAGTTCTTTTATTTCTCCAGAAGCTTTTATTTCTCCTGACAGGGTTTCTCTAATGTCTTCCATGCCATTTTTGAGCCTGGCTAGAACCTTGAGAATCGTCGTCCTGAATTCCATATCTGACATATTACCAAAGTTTGTACTGATTAGGTCCCTAGCCTTTGGTACTGCCTCCTGTTCTTTTTTTTGTGGTGAGTTTTTCAGCCTTGTCATTTTGTCCAGATAAAAATATATGAAGGAGGAAATAAAATGCTAAAAGGGTGGCAAAGACCCCAGGAAAATGTGCTTCAACCAAATCAGAAGAGACTCCAAATCATGGGGGGGGGGAGAAAGGGGGAAAAAAGAAGTTCAGAAAAAAAAATTAACAAAACAAATAAAGAAAAAATATAAAAAAGAATATATATATATACACATATATATGTGTATATATATATTGGACTGGTGACTAGAACAGGGTCACCCACTTCATTTTGGGAGTATTTTGGTCTCTTAGAAGAAACTACCTCCCAAAATTTTAAAGAATGAAAAACATATATAAGGGTAACCACAATGAAGGGATGGAATATGACTATAAAAATGAAAAAAATTTTTAATTTCTAAAAACAGAGTTGATAAGATAAGTTGGTTGGGAGAATAAAGAAAAAGAAAGTGGAGAGAATTTGCTCGGGCTGGAGACTAGAACAAGCCCGGTGCTAGATTTAGGGTGTATTTTGATCTATTAGAAGAAGTTGTACCCCAAATTTCTTAGAAGAAAAATCCCTATGTGTATTCAAAAAATAGAGTTAGATACAATGAAGGATAAAATATGACTATAAATAATGAAGGTTCAAAAAAGATTATTATTTTTTAATGAAAGGTATTGTTATGATAAACTAGCTAAAAAACTTTAAAAGAGGAAAGGTTAAAAGTTTAAAAAAATTAGCAGAAGAAAAAAAATTTTAAATTAATTAAGTTTATAAGAGTAAAGAATCATGGGGAGAAAGCCATGAATTCCATGATTTGCTTTCTCCTCCTCTGGAATTCCGCTGTTCTACTTGGTAAGTGAACTTGGTGTTGGCTGTATTTCTTGTTGATCTTCTGGGGGAAGGACCTGTAGTAGTGATTCTCAAGTGTCTTTGCCCAAGGAAGAATTGCACTGCCCTTACCAGGGGCTGGGCTAAGTAATCCTCTCGGGTTCACTTTCGGGAGCTTTTGTTTCCTGAATGCTTTCCGTAGAGTTCCAGAGGATGGGAATGAAAATGGCGACCTCCCAATCTCTGGCCCAGAGGAACTGAGACCTGGTGGCCCCACTCCTCAGTGCACCCTCAGAGAAAAGCACTCAATCACTCCTGTCTCCCTGGCACCTGGCTGTGCTCTGAGTTTACCCACCTTATGTAACCAATTGTCTCTGTCTCTGGCACACAAATCTGCCTGGAGTCTCTTAACCCCATAGATCCCTGAGCTCTTCCAGTGGGTCTCTTAACCCCACAGATCCCTGAGCTCTTCCAGTGGGGTCTCCCCGGATCTTGTGGGGACCCCACTCACAGAGCAGTGGTATGTGCCACAGATTACAGTTCAAGGTAACCCCAAGTTGAGAGTTCACCTCTCGGCTCTGTCTCTGTAGCTAGCTTCCCCTCTCTAACACCCCCGATCCTTCTGGGACCTGAGGCCATGCTGTCCCCACGTGGGCCTCACCCTGATTTAGCCTCTGGAGCGATGTCCCTCAGTGGAACAGATTTTTAAAATTCTTGATTTTGTGCTCCATTGCTCTGTCGCTTGCTGGGAGCCAGCCTCTCCCACCCCGTGGTCTATCTTCCCGTTGCTTTGGATTCACTTCTCCACTGGTCCTACCTTTCAGAAAGTGGTCGATTTTCTGTTTCTAGAATTGTTGCTCTTCTTCTCTTCAGTCTCCTGTTGAATTTTTAGGTGTTTGGAATGGTTTGATAAGCTATTTAACTGATCTCCTTCTATCTGATGTCCTCTCAGCCTGCTACTTCTCCACCATCTTGACTCCTCCCCCCCCATTTTTAACAAAGGTGTTTTGATTCCAGTTTGAGGGTGGCAGGAGATTGCTGAGTGCATATGGTATTAAGTTTCTCACCTCGTCTCGGTAGAGTAACAGCAGTGATGTGTCACCTTGATTTGGTATAATCAAATAGAAACACAGTCTCTTGTTCCAAACCCTTGAGGGGATTGGCTTCAGTCAAAGGGTAATAAAGCCCAAACTAGTGAAATAAGCCCATGTCCTTGAGAATTGTCCTTGAGAATCTTACCCAGAGCCTTGTACGTCAGCTTCTTTCCCCTTGGTATTTGGGAAGTGTTTTACCACAGGAAAAAGGGATCGATCACTTTTCTACCCACCATCGCATAGTTTGAACACTTCTGTGTTCTTATATTTCATACACCAAGTCTCTAGCTCCAAGGGCCAGAAAAAGCCTCACTCTTTGCATTCCAGACTCTGTTTGAGTCAAATGCTAGGCTTTCCAGATGGATATCTACATAGCCAATTTAGACTTTTATTCAAAACTCTTACAGATATTTCTTAAATTGCATTCCCTGCAGATAGATATTCCTAATTGTCCAGTTACCAAGGGCTTATTTGGTTGGCCAAATAGCAAGGCTATTGATTAATCTATTAGTCTATAAATATCCAAATGTTACTCTGGGGGTGGGTGTCCCAAGCTTCATTATTCCCAAATATAATTTGGGAATTCTACTATATCCATTGTGTGGACTTACCCTGCCTTCTTCAACCAAAGATTTATCATTCATAGGGTGAACGAGGGTTGATTTCCAAACTGACTTACATCTGCCAGTGGAGAATTTTCTGTCAGCACATCAGGCAGCTTGCTTTGCTGAAACAAAAGGGAAATAAGACGTCTGTGCCATTCAGCAATAGGAACTCACCATTTTGGGGATTTTGTCATTGGCCCTAACTGCACAGCTACAACCTGTTCTTGGATGCAATATACTCCCACTCTTCCCTTCCTTAAGAGTAGTCATCAAATATGCTTCTGTAAGTATCCTTTCCATCTTATCAGTAAGTCCTTCTGAGTTGTTCTGTCATTGTTGGAAGGTCTCTCTGACATCACAACTACATTGGGGTTTAGAATTATTTGATGTCTCAGGGGCAGGATCTGTCTCCACCAAAGCCAGGTAACAGATCAATGAATGACTCCGCTGAGGGTCATCTTTAGTTGCTGCATTTAGTGACTTGCAGGCCTAAATCCCCACCACTCTATGCTAAGATGCAATACTGGACTTCTGTCAGGGGGACGATAATCTTCGAACATCCATTTGGCAATACTTCCAAATGCATCCGTGTGTTGTTTAAAGTTAAAATAGTAACTGTGGATGAAAACTGGGTTATCCAAAAGTTCTCATTTAGCATGACAAGTTAAAATTGCCCAAGAGGTGAAATTAATGTATTTAAGCTGGAAGCCAGTAATGGCAAAGTGCTCGATTTTATCTAATAAGTGCATTCCATGATGGGTTCGGGCATAGGTAAGCCACAACAAGATGGGTGTTTTTTTTTTTTTTTTTCTTTTTTGCTCCCTGATCTTCAGTTTCTTAGTAACACTAATGTCATCCCTGTAGCATCAATGCACCTTCCAAGTTGCTCTTTCGGCTTTTAAGTGCTGCCCTTCACAGCTTCAATTGAGTTCCTACATGATCTTGTCCCCTTTTAATAGGAGGGCTATGTGGGGGCCCCAACCTTTATTGACATCCACTATTATTTGCCTTAGGGTTGTGTCACTGGAGGATGGTTCTTTGCTGGTTCTCATGTCACAAGCTTAGGGTTGTTTGTACCCACAAGATTTCAAATGCTTCAGAGCTATTCCATTTCTCTGTAGATGACGGCGGTGTAACTTTGACTTTCAAAGCCCAGACTCTCTGTATTCCCATCTTCTTCAATTTCCAAAGAGGTAATACTTGTATATTTAAAATTCTGGGAAATCGTTTGGATGCCAAACATGGCAACCAACCAAAGATTAATACTCATCCCGAATAGTCTCCTCCATTTCATTGTGTTTGCTATTCAGTTATTTACCCCCTTGAACATTTAAGAAAAAAAAATGAAGATAGCAAAGATTCATTTGGCAATTGATGGTACTTCTCAGCCACGTGGTCCAACTCTCCTCTGGCCTGTTGCCATATAGTATTGGCACAGTGCACATGGAACATGGTCATAAAGAAGTAGCCTCACAAGGGAGCACTCTGTCTTTCCAAGTTCCCAGTAGAACTTTGGGCAAAAAATGAGGCCCATGTTGCTTGTTTGTTTGCTTGTTTCTTATACTCAATTTTACCTTGTTTTGTGTTTTGCTTTCTTTCCCTTTCCTCATTAGTAATTTCACTTTTACAAAGGTGATTAACAGAAACAGCAGTCTTCTATTTTCCCTCGTTTCCCCTTTCATTTAGCTTCTTTATTTCAGTTAATTTTGTCAACCTTCCAGGGGTCAAAGCTATATCATGCAAAGTCTGTGGATAAGACTGGTCTCTGGTGATCTGTTTTAAAGTTTTTGCGACTTTAAACCAAGGTTACGGTGACAACCACTGGGCATCTGAATCTCATGAAATCCATAATACCTATTGTTTCCCCAAAGTAATTCTGATCTATTCATTCAGGGATCCAAAAGCTACTCCTTATACTGCTCTGCATTGTCCAATTCTCTTGACTGGTATTATTGTTCTAGGGTCTAGAGTCTGGAGTGTTGGATCTTGGGTCTTTAAGAATTAAGAGAAGTGAAGCTTACATTCTAACAATCTCCATTCTTAACCAGTTGCTGTTTTTATTAAAGCAATCCTTATTTAATTTGTTTTAAGTAATATATATTTGTAATTTTTTAAAAAATATTTTATTTATTTATGTATTTATTTGTTTGTTTATTTGAGAGTGAGTGAGAGTGGAAGAGAGCACAAGCAGGGAGGAGAGCAGCACAGGGAGAAGCAGGCTCCCTGCTGAGCACCAAGCTCCATGCAATGCTCTATCCCAGGATCCCAGGATCATGACCTGAGCTGAAGGCTGATGCTTAACAGACTGAGCTACCCAGGTGCCCCTATATTTGTAATTTTTAAGAATATCAGAAGAAAAGTTAGTGAAATTCATGTGAAATATTTAAGATTTCTTATAATTCAGGATTCATCTAGTCCAAAAAAATAGGAGTCATCCCAATTATATTCTGCTACTTTCTCATTTTATATTAGGCATACAATATTTTCAGTCATTCTTCTATGAACTACTCACATTACAAATTGTTTAAATGTTTTTTTTTAATGTGTTAAAAATGATTAAGAATAGTATCTCCTTGGTTTAGCTTCATAGATTTGGATAAGAAGAGGGGAAAAGAATTGTAATATAAGAAGGGAGAAGCTGCCTTGCACTAAGCTTGAGACTCAGTCATACTATTAGCACAACAAATGATTTTTCACAACTGTCAAAACAAAACAGAACAAAACAAAAACAAACAAATAAAAAAACTATGGCTTTTCAGCCAAATATTTTGTTCTATTTTTTGGTCCACAGGACAAAAAAATGAGTTGATTTTCACATTGCATTGTCATCATTCTTATATTTCCTGCTTATTTATCCACCTTGTTTATTTCATTTTGTTCTGTTTTCCCACTTCTCATTCCCTTTTTCATTACAGGCAATCTTTCTAACGTGTTTTTATGTAAATATTTAATGCTATATTTTTGTTTACTTTTTAAATACATTTTCTCTAAAGACATATATACTTGTTCTGTGTACATGTGTATTTAATTTATGCAAACTCTCGCATGATAGCCTTTGGGAGGGTTTTATGTTTTTAATAAAGCTTTTTTCTTTTCTTTTTTTTAAGGGATTTTATTCTTTCTGTTTTTAAAATATTTTATTAATTTATTTGGTAGAGATCACAAGTAGGCAGAGAGGCCACAGAGAGAGAGAGAGGAGGGGAAGTAGGTTCCTTGCAGATCAGAGAGCCTGATGTGGGGCTTGATCCCAGGACCCTGGGATCATGACCTGAGCCGAAGGCAGAGGCTTTAACCCACTGAGCCATCCAGGTGCCTCTATTCTTTCTTTTTGTAAGAGTTTTTATTTATACATTTGAGAGAGAGAGAGAGAGCACATGGAGGCCAGAGCACGGGCCTGGGGGAGGCGTAGTGTGAGAGGGAGAGGCAGACTCATTGCTGAGCAGGGAGCCCAACAAGGACCCCAGGATCATGACCTGAGCTGAAGGCAGACATTTAACTAACTGAGCCACTCAGGAGTCCTTTAAGCTTTTTCTCTATCTAACACTTTATTTCTTTGCGGTCGCCAAGATTTATCAATATATGAATATTGGGAGGTGATCGCATTTAATCCACAGTGTGTCTCTGCTGCTTTGTCTTTGCAGCATGTCCCCACACCACTAACATAGGTCTCCTCACTGACAGCTATGTAGTTGAGGAAACTCCTAGACTGTCACATTTCTGCTGGAGAATTTCCCTGAAGTATTTATCATGATTGGGATTTCCAGGTCACAGTATAGACATATTTCTTATTTGCTTGAGTCCTGTCTGATTGCACTAGCTTCATTTCCAGGGCACTTAAATAAGTACATGGAGATACTTGGAGAAGCTGACAAAACACTAGGTACTCCCAGTATACAAAAAATTTAACTTTATTTATAAATAAATTTATTTGAGGTATTTGCCTGAATAGGCTATAGAGATTCCTGACCCTCCAAAAGTCATACAAACAGTAGAACTCTCCAGACAAAATAAAATTATGTTGTGTTTTAGTGAAAGTAAAAATTCTCTGAAATTTTGTAAAGCACAAATTACACATATTATTTTCTCAATAAAAAAGTATCTTGTTTCCTCATATATAGTTCATTTACCAGGTCCAATTTGCATATCTAGTCATAAAGAATGTCTTTGCATTACACAGTCATTGACTGAAAAAAATATTTATGAAATGCCTACCATACAATCTCTACTGTTGTAGGTGCTGGGAATTCAGTGGTGAAAAAAATTAAATGGCACTGGGTTTTTTTATATTTATAAATTAGTATTTATGCATAAATATGGACAGAGATAAGATATGCATAAAGAGATACCTACAATGACTTTTATTGAATCTCTAAACTATAAGATCAAGTAAGTTACATAACAATGAATTAGCCGTGAATAAATTTGAATGTGTTATGAAGAGAAGAGCAAAAGCTTTTGTCCTACATGAACATTAGCATTCTTCTATGTGATTTCTCTTCCCCAGACGATCCTGAGGTGGAAGAGTCCCCTGAGTGATGTCAGGTATCTTCAGTAAGAACAAAATGCATATCCAGTAGAAATTGGTGAATATATATTCAATAATTTCTATAATTGTAATCATACTGGCCCCACAAAATAGGCCCAGTTGACCGCCAACATCTGCTGTAATAAAGCCAATAATGAAATTGAATAAATCATGTTTTTTTATAAAAAGCAAATTAAACATTACTGGAATTTAAAATATTTAAATATAATCATAGCTGATATTATACGAAGATGAGTTAATTATATCATTTTAAGTTTGGTGTCATCTCAAAAAGGAGAGAGTTATAAAGAAAGAACAAACTGATGCCTTGAGTGAGAGAAAGGAGAGAGAGAGAGAGAGAGAAAGCAATTATAAAATCTGTTTCCAAGAGTGTAACTCAAAGATTTAGGAAGATATTAAATCTAGGGAAATTAATAAAACATCATAGACAATTACAAATTCATTTCCCTGTGTTGAATGAAGAACAGAAATGTAATATTTAGATGGCTATACTGAGTGACGATGTTTTCCAGAAACAAATTTCTAATTTGGAAAACTATCTTTTTAAGCATTTGTAATATTTTATCCAATAAAAGCACATTACATGATATTGCCCTGTGTGTAAGAAAGTTTTAAAACCTGTATTTGTCTTTGCTGTTTGTGATTCTTTTGTAGTAAAAAGTGACATAAAATTTACCATTTTAATAGATTTTAAGCTGTGGTTCTGTGGCATTAAGTACATTCACACTGTGTGCAACTGTCACTACCACCCATCTTCAGAACTTCCCCAACTGAAATACCATACCCGTTAAAAAAAGTCACCCAATGCCCCATGCTCCTACCCCTGGAAACCACCATCCCACTTTTTGTCTCTATGAATTTGACTACTGAAGCACTAACTTCTTTTTTTTTTTTAAAGGCAAATTGTTTTTTTTTTTTTTTTAAGATTTTATTTATTTATTTGACAGAGAGAGATCACAAGTAGGCAGAGAGGCAGACAGAGGGAGAAGAAGGGAAGCAGGCTCTCTGCTGAGCAGAGAGCCCGATGCGGGGCTCGATCCCAGGACCCTGAGATCACGACCCCAGCCGAAGGCAGAGGCTTTAACCCACTGAGCCACCCAGGCGCCCCAAGCACTAACTTCTTAGAGTACACTAATAATCTTTTTCTCGGTGCACCGGGCCATTCTTAGGATCCTGCTATTTTTGTAAAGAGGGGTAATGCAGTGTAGTTATTGGAGCTAGAGCTTTGACAAATCTATACATTTCCTCCCTATTCCAGGGCTCAGCTGCCAGTGTGTGACTGCTGTCATTTTGCCTGAATCTGATACTCCTTACTGTCTCTGACATGACTTCCTCTAAATATTCAAGGAGATCTAGGAAATCAGCAATTCAATTTGTTAAGGATGTAAACAGACAAGGGTTGTAAATGGAAGGTTGAATTTTGCTTGCTGGGTCTCTTCTTTTCAGTCCAGTCTGGGTGGAGTTCTGCTTGGAGGTCTGAGATACCTGAGAGGCCACTCAGAGGGAGGATTGCTGAAACTCTACAAATGACTACTCTACAGTAGTCTTTTGCTGGGGGCAGGGTGGCGTCTGAAGGGAAAGTAAGATGCTGCGCGTACATAGGAATGTCAGCCTTTTCTTTGTGAAAGCTTGTGTGAGGTTTACTGGAGGAGTGTCTAGAAAGTGGGAAAGTGCCGGATTTAAATGATAGATGAAAGACAGTCACTATCTTCTTGGTAAGCTAAAATTTTAAGTACAAAAGAAAAAAAAAACACACCCTGATAGAAAATGTCTTAAAAACTGAGAAACAACTAGGGGCACCTGGGTAGTTCAGTGGGTTAAGCCTCTGCCTTCAGCTCGGGTCATGATCTCAGAGTCCTGGGATCCAGCCCTGCATTGGGCTCTCTGCTCAGCGGGGAGCCTGCTTCCCTTCCTCTCTCTGCCTGCCTCTCTGCCTACTTGTAGTCTCTGTCTGTAAAATAAATAAATAAATAAAATCTTTAAAAAAGAACAAAACAAAACAAAACAAAAAAAACCTGAGGAACAATTAAAGAACACTTACCAAGTAATTCAGACACACTCACTGCTTTTTGCTGCTGAGTTATCTTATAGTTTAAGTCACTATAGTTTATTTCAATGTTCACAAGATTCTCCCTGGGGATAAAAGTAAAGTTAATCTAGCTCAGAATAGTCAGCACTACTTTTAATTCCTCTTTGATGAAAGTAATATTCATTTTTAATTCAGACATCATTTAATGTGGAATGAAACAGAGCACTGTGATCACAATAGCTTCATTTGAAAGGTACTCTTATACCTCGGTTAGTATTTAGGAAGGAGAATTTTCCCCCAGATCTAATACTTCTTCTATGCCTTATTCTTAAGAAAATTGGAAAAAGACATTACATGCAAATATCTATTGAGTGGATTGGCGTATTTACAAACATATAAATGGGTGTCTAATTTGAATTAAAGAATTTCAGAGTCAGGATTTTAGAGTTGTATGCGTGTAAAGAATGGCACAGAATCTGGTATATCCTGGGTGTTCAATAAATGCAGTCATTTACTTTATATCATTGATATATTAAGGCAGAGATTCTGCTTTTTTAGTGCCTTTGAGAAATCTTTTTATGAGACCAGAGTGAATAAAAACTATTTTAAAATAATTCTTCATATAGTCTTGGACGCACTCACACACTCTGTCTCCAGCTCAGACCTTACTTTGAACTGCAGTAAAAATCCAACTGTCCCATGGTATCTTTTATTTGAATCTATAATAGTTATTTCAAATGGAACCTATTCCAAGCCAAGTTCTTGCTATGTCATCATATATAATGTAATGACACTGAGAGCCAAATCCATGCTTAAATATTTGTCTTACCTTCAAAATATATACAGAATCCAACCACCTCACACCCCATTCATTGCTACCATCATTGCCTAAGCTCTCATCATCTCACCTGGATTTTCCCAATAGCTTTCTGATTGGTCTTTCCACTTTCAGTTTTTTTTTTTTTTTAAGATTTTATTTATTTGTCAGAGAGAGTGAGCACAGGCAGACAATGGCAGGCAGAGGCAGAGGGAGAAGCAGGCTCCCCGCTGAGCAAGGAGCCCGATGCGGGACTCGATCCCAGGACGCTGGGATCATGACCTGAGCCGAAGGCAGCTGCTTAACCAACTGAGCCACCCAGGCGTCCCTGCACTTTCAGTTTTAATGTAAAAACTTCCTGGATACGTCCTTGTATACTCTAAGTAAAACTCCATGACCCTATCTTTGCCACCTACCTTCTTGCTTTGAACATTCTCAACTCATGCCTTGCCATCCTTAGCCATTGCTTGCACTGCTTCCTGCCACACTAGTCTCCATTCTGTTCTATCCATACATGAGGCAGGCTATTGACTTAGAATCTCCCTCTACATTTGATTTCCCTCTTTCTGGAATGTTCTTCCACCATTTATTATTGAGGCTAGTTCTTGTATCTCCTTGAGATCAGCAGTTTTCAAAGTGTAATCACAGATATTTAGGGGTTCCCAGTATCTTTTGGGGGGTTCATAAAGTCAAAATTATTTTCATAATATATGAATGTATTATTTGACATTTTCACTGTGATTATCAAGAAAGCTACAGTAGCCACATTTATATGGAACATCATTTGTACTTGAAAGAATAACTGGCAAACTACAGTTATCCAGACTATGATATTTGGTAAGACATTGTCACAAAAATGAAGGAAATGCCTTGTCTCCTCAAGAGAAATAACTGATAAGATTTGCAGTTAATAATAAATTTCAAGCTTAGCTTTTATGCTATTGTTATAATTTTGGAAAATTTATGCCTGTTACAATGAGCTTGACAACTCCCCAACTTTTAAAGACTTTTCTGATAAATAATGATATTAAAATAAAATGTACATTATATAATTAATGGATCAATATTGAAAGATCTGCACAACTCAGAAAATTTTTCTAATAATAAATAGTGTTCAAAATCATTTATGGATGAAAGATCCATTGAAAGTACAAGATCAGTAGATAGAATATATATATATATATTTTTTTTCTAGCAGTATCTCCTTTAATTGGCATAGTTCATTATGTAAATGGGAACTGATCAATAATACAGGGAAACAAGAGAACTCAGACCCCCACCTTGAGTTCTCCTTGAAATAAGTGGATTAGAAGATTAGAAGAATCTGCTTAGATAGAATATATTTAATAGATGTTAATATATTTTAAATATGAAAACTTCATTGGTATGTTTTGATATTTCACTACTTTCAAATGACACCCTTCCCTCTTTGTGTCCTGTAAGAGATAAGCTGATAAGAAAGTCCATGTACTTTTTCCTTTGACACCTGGGAAAGCTCAAATGCTTGAGGTATCTCATCCAAGTCCTACTTCATGGCCACAGTGAAAGGCAAAGTCAGTTGTCTCTCCTGGTTCTTCTAAGCTAAGAGAGGCTCTGCTTGGGAGATCCCAGAGACTTCCAGAAATTCTCATTACATGACCACTGAAATTTTTTCATACCTCCTTGACGCATCTGTGGCATCATAGGTCCCAACACCCAAATCGAGTTTCGAATGAAGAGACATTCCCACTCTCCATGGGGCAACCATAAGTTACGACTTACAATTAACATTTAAGAAATTATATGTGTTGCATTTTGGTGAGTTATCAAAGAAAAGTGTCACATATCTACAAAGGCTATTAAAATATGTCTCTATTTCCCAGTCATATATCTGTTTGACCCTAAATTTTCTTTACATTCTTCAAGCAAAATAACATAAATCAACAGATTAAGTGCAAAAGTGAGAATCCAGTTATCATCTATTAAGTCAGACACTGAAGAAATTTACAATATTCCAAGATAATGCCATTCCTCTTCTTGAATTATTTTTTGTTTCCAAAAACAGTTTGTAAAAAGCTTTTATCTATATTGCCACATAGTACATTTATTATTGTGATTGTAAATGAATTAATATATAACATTTTCATGGTTTAAATTTCCAGTATGACAAATATCAACACAACTCACACAAAGAAAAGCTCATTGGACTCTTCAGTAACTTTTAAGAATGCAAAGGGACCTTGAGATCAGAAAGTTTGAGGACCACCGCTTTAGGTCTTTACTCAATTGTCAGCTTCCCAGGTAGATCTTACCTGATCACAATCCTCAACACTGAGAACAACCCTCCCTGACTTTGGCTTCCTCAGGCCCTTTTTCTGCTTCCTTTCTCTCCATAGCACTTAGCACCCCCAGACATGCCTATATATACATAAAGTTCATCTTCACCCCAGTGAAAATAAGTGCAACAAATCAGAGTTTTTGTCCTTTGTTCACTGAGGAATCCTTAATGTCTAGAACAGCCAAATCCTGACACATAATAGGTGCTTATTACATATTTGTAAAATGAACAAATAAGGGAAAAAACTGAAGATGAAACCAATGAACAAAGTAGTAAATACTAACCTGTCTGTTTTATTTTATTTTATTTTTTTTAAGCTGAGGTGGAAACCTGATGATTTTCAGAGAGCAACAATAATTGTCATGAAGAATGATTCCTATTCACAGTGTTTTCTAGAATTATGTGGTATCCTCCAATATACCTTAGAAACATGGCTGTAAATCACTCTTCTAATTATTCAGAGTTTTAGAAATCAATATTCCCAAATACACTTAATTCCAAATATATCGCTAATATGTTTACTTAGTTTCCATTGGTCTAACCCAGGGTAACAAGAGAATGTGCTAGGTTTAAGTAGATAATCAGGGAGTACTGTCATATTTACAAATAATAAAACAGTTGTCAAACTGAAGGAAATAATAAAGTTGTCTTGGAAGTCCAATAATTTTAGTAATATTGCAATCTTTTTGTCCCCCATCGTGATCCTAATTTGCATGTACTTTGATAATACTGTTTAATTCCCCAAGCACAAACCTCATAAACATTTCCAATCATTATCCATCTGTATTTTTGAAAGACAATACATTTATACCTTGCAAAAATAGTGTGATATTTACTCAACTTCTCTCAGGCAAGTGACTTGCCCAGTACTTGGGTCTCATTGAATCTATGCCATGTGAGGCTGTTGCTGACTCCCCATTATAAAGATGATAGGAAGCTTAGCTTGACTAAGGCAGTAGTATGGAATAACTTTGGTTGATTCTTGGCCGGTTTCATTAGTAAAACAAATGAACTTTTTAAATTGTTCCATTTGAATTTAACATATTTTCTAGCAAAAGCCATATGAAATTATTTGTTTTATGCAAAAGGCATTCATTCCCCTTAATATGGCATTCATACTTAAGTAACTGGAAGTATTTATGTAGTGTTTTGTAAATGCAATAAACACTCCATTTTTCCTTGATCTCCTTACCATTATTAAAATCCAGATATTTTATAAATGCATCTACTCTGACACAAACAGATATTCTTGGACTTAAATTCTGAGCAATTTCAATCTATCATGAGGCATATTAAGTAATGATGTAACTCAGGAGACCTCGATCTGCCAAAAGGCACACAGACTGCACATCTCAGTCATACTTAAGTCTCACAGAAATAAGCCATAAGCAAATCACATTCCCATTTTGAAATGGAATACAAAGAGACATCTGTTCTGGACACAAGAACATTAACAAAGAGGTAATCTCAAATTTTCATGCCCTTCATTTTTGTAACTGCTAAGTGTTTGAAATCATACCTATCAACCCTGTCTTGATGAAAGTACTTTTTCTTGCTGACTTGTAAAGATCACTTCATCATCTGGGCATTTCTATGGGGAGAGTATTTTATTTATGTTGTGAAAAGGAACACCAGGCTAAAAGTGGAATCAAAATGTGCTTTCAATGTTAGATACCTGGCTTTTAATGAGTTAATACATATTCATTATATTAAAGTACAAACTCCCATGAACTGCTGTTTCAGCCACTCTGCTTAAAAATATTAACAAAAAACAAAGAGAATTGTTAAGTTTGCTCCCTCATTTTATAATGGAGAGTTCTCTGTGAAGTTTGATTTGTAATTTTGAAGCAGCAGCATGGTGTAGCAGAAAGAAACCTAAGTTAATCTTTGGTTAATCAAACTTGGAAGGATATATCTTTGTGGAAAAATATAGGGAGACTGGAGTCCTAGGTCTTGGGCCCTAGTTCTCTCTGTGGCTCTATCTTCCTAGGACTGTTACTTGAGATGCTGTGTGTGTCAGTTTCCTTGCCTGTAAAATGAGAATAATAATTTGTGCTCCATCAACCTCACGGTTATTAAAACATTCAAACTATGTGATAATCAGGTGAGGAATTTTCCTATTTTAAAGCATCAGCTGACACTCGTCAGCAGTGTTATTTTCCCCAGTCAGTCAACAAAGGTGAGATCATGAGCAAATTCCTCAAGCGGGCATCACGTTACTTTTCACACACTTAAACTGAAGGACTGAAAGACATGACCTTATCCACTTTTAAAATTCTAGATTTTCACGGTTAATTTCGTGACGTAAGCCACTGCCTCCTTTGATTGGTCAGAATTTTGTTTCCCTGGCCTTTAGAAGTTTTGAGTATATAAAATGTTCCTGTTAGTTACAAATAATTTATAAGACTAAAAAGATTACCTGATATATTCCTGACTTTGATTTAATTTCTTCGAAAGATATTTCAAAGCTTTTTGACTTGGGAAAGTAGAATAAGAAATAGTAGCAGGATATTCTGTTTCTTCACAAGGAACAGGACAGCTAGAATTATGTGTTCCCATTGTGCATAATCCCTTATCTTCAATGAGGTCTGGAATGAAAATCAGGATATTCAGAGAAGAGGACTTCTCCATATTTGGGAGGACAGAGCTATTACAAATTTTATCATTCTACTTTCAATGCTAAAAAAGTTGCTAACAAGTTCTATCATTACTTTCTTGGCAAATGGTGTTTATATTTTATTTAGATTTCAGGGTAAATATAGCAAAGGAGACAGAAAACGAAACATAGGTGTTGTTATCTTTTAAATTCATTGAGTCATTGGCTTCTGATCTTTGTTAGAAATCAGAAATTCTTTCCCGAAAAGTCTCTGGGCTTATTTCCATAAAATAGTACCCATTTGGACAGGAAAACGTTGGAAAGTTGTTTATGTGACATTGTGTCACCCTGAGAAAAAATTTTAAACACAATCCTGAAAGCCAATGACGCAGGTTTAAAGTAAACTTACCCTTGGGTTTATCTCAAGTTCTAATTGAAATATGTGGCTGAGTGTTG
Organism: Taxidea taxus jeffersonii; assembly: GCA_003697995.1. NCBI lineage: Eukaryota > Metazoa > Chordata > Mammalia > Carnivora > Mustelidae > Taxidea > Taxidea taxus. The sequence continues at coordinate 97,619 of RCUC01112539.1, read as the reverse complement.
AGGTTCTCTCGTACCTGTGGGCCCAGTGACTTCTAAATCAGCCAGAGGTTCTTGTCCTCTGTCTTCTCTAGACTTCTGTAGAATAATCAGACTATCTATGCAAATGTATACTGAAAAAGTCCCCTACAGGACGTGATATTTGTCTCCAGCGTTCCTCTGGACCATATCCCAGTGTCCAGTCCACTGCTCCCCACTCTTGGTAGATATTCCGGCTCTTGTTTCCCCTTGGCTTTGTTTCTGAAACTCTTTGTTCTTGTGAACCCTTTGTTCACCAAGACCCCCTGATTAATGATAAACTTTGGGCTTTTTTTTTCTCAGAATCTAACCTTGACACTCCTTCAGGGCATGACTTTCGCACACACCCTTTAGTTATTTATACTGGTTAAAACCACCATTCTTTCCCTCTACCCACACAGACACACCCACTCACACACACACACTCTCACAAACACACACTTGTCTGTGTATCCCCTTATCCTACAACATTCTCTGAAGAACTACATGCATGGTTTGTTTCCCCAAACTCTTTCTCCAGCCCCCATCGGGAATTGGAAATTATAAGAAATTTGACAATGTACCTCTTAACTCCACTGATCACTAATCTGACTTCTGCATAGTCAGCTTGGAAGCTGTTAAAAAAATATATGCGATCCCTTCTACCCGTAGCCATTCCATGAGAGACTTTACAACAATGGAAAAGAAACTGTGAATTTCTTTTTTTTTCTTGTATTCTTTTTACATTTTTTTTTAATTTTTAATTTTTTTTAGAAAATGAGTTTCTATTCCTGGTTTAGTAGAGGTATTTCCACAATGGGATAGAATAGCAAGTTTTATAGGAAAGTACATAATATTCCATTTTAATTAAAAAGAACACAGTGATTTAACATCATAAATTTGAAGCTATGTATGTGGGAAAAAATAAAGGTATACTATATTAGAGTGTTAATATGGTTAGGGGTTAAGATAAACAATATGAAAGCAAAAAAAAAATGTTGCTTAAGAAGAAACTGTCCCCAGTAAAGGTGGCATGTATGATTTTGATTTCATTTTGCATAAAATTTTATGTATGCCTATATATATAACATATGTATTTATATATGATATATGTATAATTAAATGGATAAGTGAAAGAAGGGTCACATAAATAATGACAGTAATTCTTAGAGTGAGGCAACTTCTACTGATTTCCACAAGATTCTCCTCTGTTCTGCATGTTTGAACTAGTCACAATATGCATGCTTTATGTAATAAGAAAAATACAACAAAGCTATTTTGATTATACAAAAGTATCAAATTAAAAACCATAAAAGTTAGAAATAAAAATCAAAACTCTCTTGCTGTTACTTTGTCATTGAATATATTTAATTCAGATTTATCTTGAAATCAGAAGGTTTTGTTTCCTTTTTTTTTTTTTTTTTAAGATTTATTGACAGAAATCAGAAGTAGGCAGAGAGGCAGGCAGAGAGAGAGGAAGGGAAGTAGGCTCCCTGCTGAGCAGAGAGCCCGATTCCGGGCTTGATACCAGGACCCTGGGATGAGACCCGAGCAGAAGGCAGAGGCTTTAACCCACTGAGCCACTCAGTTGCCCCGGTTTCGTTTTCTTTGACTTGTTTTACTGTGTCTATAAAAGCTACTTAATTTTAAGGATACTGAAAAACTCCCTCTTTACAATCTCTATTCTGTTTGATTTCTGGACTAGCTATAATATAATTTAATGGCTTGTATAGGGGCACCGGGGTGGCTCAGTCATTAAGCGTCTGCCTTTGGTTCAGGTCATAATCTCAAGATCCTGGGATTGGGTCCCACATCAGGGTCCCTGCTCAGTGGAGGGCCCGTTTCTCCCTCTTCCTCTGCTACTCCCCCTGCCTGTGCTCTCCTGCTCTCTCTCTGTCAAATAAATAGATAAAATCCTAAAAAAATAAAATAATGTCTCGTATAACTCTGAGCATCTTTCATATAAGTCCTGAGAATAAAGAAGTAAACCACTTACCAAGTGTAGGAGAAACACAGTTGTAAAACTTTTGTAGGTCACATTCTATCCCATTTCCTTAAAAATAATAAGTGTAAACATAGAGACTTTATATTTTATGAAATAAGTGGTATAATGACAAAAATACCTTCCATCCATCCATCCATCCATCCATCTATCCAACCATCTGTCCATTCTTTTGCAAAACAAAACAAGACAAAACAAAAACTATGCAAACATGCTAATATCTAAAGAAAATATACATTGGGAGGAAAAATAATAATGTTTTTATTTCCCTGTTTCTTTTTTTATCTGCCTATATACTAATTTTAAAAATTTAGCTTTGAAATTTACAATTGTTCTCACATTTATCATCTCATCTGTTCAAGTAGCTGCAGGGGAGTAGGGTTTGGTTCACCTCCTGTCCTTCCCCCTCTATCCACTGATTGATTGATTTTTATTTTTTACGGTATTAGTTGAAGGAGGCACAACATACCGTGTACTTTCTTTTTCTTGTTTTATTTCTATTTAAATTCCAGTTAGCTTCCATACAGTGTAATATTAACATCAGGGGCACAATTTAGTGATTCAACACTTAATATCCATTGATTTAAATATATATACACAAACTCGCACACCTGGTGGGCTGCCTTGCTAGTGGTCAGATAAGTACCAATATTATTAATCACTGGCTGTGGACCTTGAGAGAAATTGTAAAATCAGTATGGAGCAGAGCTGAGTTTGATCCTAGGCTGATTCTAAAGATTTAGTCATTGCACCTTAACACAGATACTTGTCTACTGCTATAACCCTTGTGGTCCCTAGGGTTAGTCACAGTGTTTACTCAATGCTCTTGCAAATAACCAAGAAGGACTGTCTATTTACAAGTTGTAGATAAACTTGGCTTAATATGAGAATGTTTCTTGGTAAGGGAAATTAAAGAAGCAAAATGAAAAAAAATCTACTTCCAGCACTAAATTTATTTAAAAAACTTCTCTTTTCCAAAGTATGCTTTGCTTCTTCCAATGATATTTGTCCCGTTACAAAGAACAATGACATTTTGGAAACAATCCATATCCAAAAAGCAGATTTTTGGGATTGCCTTTGCAAATTGTTAGTAGAGTTACTTTAGTTACTTCAGTTAATGTCTATAGATTTCAATTTCATTATCTATAAGTGGATTCAGAGGGGTATGTGAGGGTTAAACTAAATAAGATATCATTTGAAGGCACTTGGTATATGCTAAAGTTCATAAAAATGCCATGCTTTATATTGTATAGTTCATCTGGTCCATATTTGTTATCCAGTTCTATTTGCAAGGATTAATACATTTTTAAATTTTAAACATTATAATCCATCCACCAATTCAGATGTTTCCCCCCCCCCAGAAACTTTGGAAAGATAATTGGCCGTGACAAATCAGATCCAGCATGAGTGTTTTACAGAACGACAGTGTCCAATAACCAGAATTCTAGAAAAAAGGAAGTGATGATTCTCCAAATTCTAAGAAGCAATTTGTCAACTAGGTGTGGCATTAGTCTATCTGTGTGTGAGAGATAGTGTGTGTACATGTGTGTGCACACCTGTGTGTGCAAGATGGGCCATAGCCGCCAATTTAAAGAGCCAGACTGGTATTGCCTTTAACCTACTCTACCTTCCTTTATGTATTTGCTGGCCAGGGGGTATGAGGCAAATCTGAATAAACAGAACCAATGCTTATATAGAATGTATTCTGTCAGGTGTGTTTCAAACACTTACATGCCTCTTTCATCTGTATGACAATCCTCTAAGGTAGGACACGGTTAAGATTCTCCCCATGTTATAAGAAGTACAGAGAGGTTTAGTCTAAGGTCATGGAGAGGAGAACTTGCATAGCTGAGATGAGCAGCCTGGTCCAGAGTCCAGCTCTGACCCATCCACTCTGCTATATGGCCTTCTTCAGTATTTGCTGCTTATGTCCCTGGCTCTGGAAATGTTCCAGATTGTTCACAAAGGGAGCCTGGAGTTTGTTTGTTTTCTGACAATAAAGAAAAGAATTTCCCAATAATGACATATTCAGGGTTGATTAACATTTTTATAGATGATCTAATTTTTCTTTCAAATTGAGAAAATGGGGACGATCAATTTTAGATACTTAAGAGCACCCAAATTTTACATCCTGAAAATAAGAATTGGAGACTAACTCAATATTCTTTTCTTTTCTGGAAATCTCTGGCCTGTTTCCATGATTTAAGATCTGTTGGTGGGGGTTATAAGTGTCAAGTAGATGACTTTCTGACATAGATTTCATAAGAATGGAAAACAATTTTATGGTATGCTATTTTCCATGATTCAAGTTAAGTTTGCATAAGAGGAAATTTGCCATTCTTTATTTACCAGGAAGCAGAAAAGGTAAACATCCACATTGTTCTTGTATGTGCTGAGCTTTACATTCCTTCAAGCAACCAGAAGTGCTATAGCTACTAAAATTCTGTAGCTTGATGTTAGGATTGCATTCTCCCCAGGGGTATTCTTGATGAACTGTCTTTAAGAGAAAATAAACACATGGCTCAGGAGGTATATCTGAGACAATCCACACTTTTCCATTCCAACAAGAGAAGCTAATAGCTTTTTTTTTTACTTTTCTCTCGGAGCTCTTTGATTTTTTTTAATTGACTACATTTGCCTATGTTGCTTACTCTTTTAGCCTGAAAATCCCCAAAGTTAAATATAACAGTGGTCCTTTAATACATATCCCAAATGCTCTGTATCTAAACTGAATCAATAAAATTAGACTGACTGACTGCTCTAAATATTAAATCACGTAAGAAAAAATAGTATCATTTATGGAAATAACATGTTAGCATATTCATAGATCCACCCACAAAACACCAACCAAAATTACAGGCAAAAAATCTTTTATTGAGCACTTACTATGTGCCAGGCAATATGGTAAGTGATTTTTAAAAATATATATATTTAAGATTTTATTTATGCATTTGAGAGAAAGAGAGCACAGGAGAAGGGGCAGGGGGAAGGGGGGAGAGAGAACCTCAAGCAGATTCCCCTCTGAGTGCAGAGCCCAACATGGGGATCCATCTCAAGACCCTGAGATCATGAGCTGAAATCAAGAGCTAGATGCATAGCCACCTAGGTGTCCTGGTAAGTGTTTCTTTTTTTTTAAATTTATTTATTAGAGAGAGAGCTCAGACAGAGAGAGGCAGACAGAGTGGTAGACAGAGGCAGAGGGAGAAGCAGGCTCCCTGCCGAGCAAGGAGCCCAATGTGAGACTCGATCCCAGGACGCTGGGATCATGACCTGAGCCGAAGGCAGCCGCTTAACCAACTGAGCCACCCAGGCGTCCCCTGGTAAGTGTTTCTTGACGTTTCACTTAAACATTGTAGTTATTATAATAACTATGAAAAAGAGGTCTCTTTATCAGAGAGAAGAGATAGAATTTCAGGACAGTAATTAAGGAAATTGTAGAGCAAGCGGCTGGCAAATGGGAATCCACCAGACACGCCTGACCCCAAGATTCCTTGCTCTTCCCGCTTATTTTTCTTCTCCCAAAACATCTCATTGAGATGAAGCACTGTTCAACAACTTGGGGGTCTCTTCGTATTTACTGATCTTTTCCATTTCTAATGAAATTTGGAGTTACTTTGAATTTGCCAGGTTTCCCAGCTTTTATTTATATTGTACTATATACAATATAAATACAATATATATACAATGTACAATATAATATTGTAATATTATATTGTACAATATACAATATACAATATTATATTGTATATTGTATATGTGAATTCACTGATCTTACTACATAGGTACCTCCTAGTAATGGGAAAGAATCTGAAATGCAATGGAATGTAAAACTTCCAGAGGTCTTCTAATGGCATGGCAGAAAGAGGTTTCTAGTGGAAGTATTATTTAGATATATATCCATTTACTAGCCTACTTGACTCCCTCAGATTCTACACCTTGTACATGCCATTTACCTTGACTTGGCGGATTGTTACTCGGGCATGCATTCCCACAGGTGATGATAAGCCTAAACCATCAATCTGTGGCACCTTCTTTGGTGAATGGATAACAAAGATGATTCCAGCATCAACAAAACCGAGGGCTGGGTCATCAGTGAATTCCTCCTGAAAGAAACGACCCCAAATTTTCCCCAATGACAAATTTATATCAATTCTACACAAGTTCAAGATTTCATTTTATTATCTCATGATAGCATTTGACTTACTTAAAATTAAATATTTCCTAACAATATCGAATTTCTTTTTATATGCAAATTGAAAAGTAACCCCCTAAGATGTACTTTTCATGGTTGAATCACATGTCAAGGAGTCAACAGTTTCCATAGATTACCTTCGCCTTAGATGAATACCATAGAACAACATATCATGACTTCTAATTGTCTGATTTCCTAGGGGCCCTCTCTTCACCTTGTGGTTTTTAGTTACTTCTTTCTTGCCTATTCTCTTCACTTTGTTTGTTTTAGAAAATCATTTGGCTCCTTTCTTCTCCTTGCAGTTAAAATCTCTGGCCTTATTTAAAATTGAAATTCATTTCCCCCTAAGAGTGAAGATTTATACTATGTTTTTAACACCAGTGCTCATCAATAAATCCTAGGCCAGATGAAAAAAATGAACCCTATACTTGTGGTATCTTGTTATTAAAGATCTTCCTTGACTTACAATGAGGTTACATACTCATAAGCCCACTGTAAAGAGGAAATATCATAAATCAAAAATGCATTTAAGACACCTAGCTTACAGAATATCATAGCTTAGCCTAATCTATTTTAACATGTTTAGAGCACTCACTTTAGCCCAGAGCTGGGCAAAATTGTCTAACACAAAACGTATTTTTTAGTAGAATGTTGAATATCTTGTGTAATTTACTGAATATGGAACCAAAAGCAAGAACCAGAATGGTTGTATGGGTATAGTATGATTGCAAGTGTATCAGTTACTTATGCTGGTGATAGTGTGGCTAGCTGAGAGCTGCCTCAGCCCAACATCATAAGAGATTGTCCCACATATCATTAGACCAAGAAAAGATCCAAATTCAAAATTCAAAGTATGACTTCGACTGCATGCATATCCCTTTTGCACCATTTGTAAGGTTGAAAAATTATAAGTGGAGACATTGTTAAGTCAGTGACTGTCTGTAGTTATAATTTGAGATTATAAGATGAAAGAAAGGGCTTGGGATATGATTATTTTTTCTGTGAATGGATCAACTGCATATGTAATTACACTTAATAAACACACTTAATATTTTATTTGTAGCTCGGGACCCTGTTTCTCCTCGGTCTGTTATGACTCTCTAAGAAAAACTCAACTGGCTAGTGTAGGCAAGTATTTAAGAGCCATTTACTTATGGAATATTACCTCGCATTTGCATATTTTAATTGCATTCTAAAAATTTTTGGGAAATTCTAGCTTGTAAAATTCATAATACAATATCTGAACAGACTCTATGGCTGGTATTTAAATGTCCTGGAAATATAAATAAAATATAAGTACAAGTAAAAATATATATATATTATAGATAAGACAATCTACATACACACACACACACACACACACACACATATATATGCACTATACTGTGCAATACTGTGTTAGAATAAAAAGTATCTTGAGTGGGATACAAGAGGAAGTTATGAAACATGCCTTAAACAAAAACTCTTTGAAATTAGCCCATGGCCCTATTCATTTGGATTGAGAGGTAGAATAGTTTAATGGGATTCAGGGAAACAGGTTTACTTCTCAACTTCTCATTAATCATATAAGTTTGGATGCTTAATTTATCAGCATTTCAGAATCTTCATATATAAAACCATAATAATGAAGCAGAATATCTCTGAATGTGTAATACCAAAAACAGTTGTGTAAAATACAACATAAGAATTAATCTTGGAGGGGAGAGCTATACCAAGTACCCTTGAAAGCTGACAACCACTGTATTTGGACATCTGCCTCTCAGGCCAAAACACTTAGACTTCTTGGACCAATTACAAATTTGTAGAAACTAAGCTTAGGCAGTCAATTTATACAGCATTCTTTATACAATGAGTATTTTTTAAATCATCCTTTGGACTATAGATTCCATGGTTTGTCAAATGTGCGTACATGACTTCTTTCTAAAACATGTTACCTTTTTTACATAAAAGCTTTCTAAAAATATTCTTAAAATACATAAAGTCATTTTAAATTAATTATATACATTGTGGCTGAGAAACTTCTGGCTTCCTTATTTTGTGGTATGAACATTTCTGGAGCCATGAAAATGATGGTCAGTAGTATAGTTTAAAATGTCCAGACTATGCCTCTAAATTTTAATTTTTTAATCTCTGTCAATATTTGCATCCATGGTACTCCAGCCTAGGTTAACAAAAACTGAAATAATACCAACTGTGGGACCAATATGACAGGGCAAAATATTTTGATCAAATATTTTGAAACCTCTGCACATTCTTATTTGTCTTGACCCCTGGCAAAGTTTAAGAAAATTCAGTACCTGATTGACATTGAAGAGCAAGCTTAAGCCTCTTCCAGAGACACTCACTTTTTTCTTTGTTTGAATATTTTCACCATGATTAAAAGTAAAACAATTTCCATATTCAGTGAAGACATGTGCAAAGTCCTCAATATGAAAATGAACCAAATGAAATGTAATTAGTTAGGTATTTTGGCGACTTTTGAAGTTGAAGTTGTTCTAACTTTAAAAAAAATCAGATATCTAAATGAGAATGCAGAAATATCAGAAAGGAGAGGTAATGTGGTGATTCTGGTTTATGTTCATTAATAGTTTTTTTTTAATATGCGTGTGTCAATCTATATGTGATTATTTAATTGAGATTTTTTATGCAAATAAACATGTTTTTAAAAATTATTTGTTGTGTGTTTAGTAAGGATTCATGGAAGCATGCATTCTTACCTAGGGAGAAGGCTCTTATATCCTCTCTTTGAGGAGCTCCCCCGACCACCACGTTGGGGCAGCCAATCACATCGCTCTGCTTCTTTGGGGATCCTCTTTCTCCAAATGCCAGTGCCCCATAGGCACCCATATGATAAAAACTGGGCCAATTTGAATACCCGAATCCATCCCTTCAGTAATTGGTTTCGGAACTGACATGTGTCCTATGCAAGGCTAATCAGTCTTAAGCGGAATTATTAAGAGGATACTGGAGTGTTAACATATGATAATGAGAGGTGAGTGTTGTCAGCAATCATCATTGCTCTGTGAGGAGAATTCACACAGGGAAAAAACCAACGTGAGTCATGAGATAGAAAGAGAGAGAGAATGTTAATGATATTGTCAGTGTCTTGGTTGAGCCTACTCTGAAGCCAGTCCTAATCTTAAGAGTTCCCTGTTAAATAACCTGATATATTCTTTCTCCTTTTTTGTTTCCAGAGGTGCGCTTCTGTAAGTTGCACCTGAAAAATTCCTGTCTAATACATGTCTAATACAAACTTTCTTCGTGACAAGTTTGAACATGTAAATAGTAAATAATTAGTAAATTACTAGCAACATAGAAGAAATTCTTCTCTACACTGAGTTTGAAAAGGGCTTCTTCTCAGTCAGATGTCTGTGAGGACTTTTTTTTGGTCTGTGCGCTAAGGAAGCCTACCAGAAGAATAAGGAATTGTGTCTCAGAATCATGAATTTGTGAAATTTACTTGGAATCAGCTAGCAAAACCTGTTACAGAACTGCTCCTACTAGAAACATGGCGTCCGAGTCCCTACATATCTCTTTGCTAATAGTTTCCAGGGATATCCAGTACTTTCTCTGAAATGTAGACTAATTACATAAAGGATAAAAATAGAATGTTATGAGTGATTAGAGAAATATATGTAATTTGCACAAATGCTGTGAAATGCTTTCTGCAGCCTTCAAGCAATAAAAAAAAAAATCTGAATGTTGGCTCCTTAATGGTAATAAAAATGCTATTTGGGAATATGTTATTGAAGAATGGGAAATATTAAAATATTCATTTGCATTAATTTTTTGGAGATTATCCTGCAATAAAGTTAATCAAAGATTTCTGTTCTCTAGCTTCTCTTACCTAATTACTTGGAAAAAGAAGTATGTTTCATGTGTATTCCATACCCCATGATGTCATAAGGCTGAACTAATGAAATAGCCTCTTTCAGCAGATTTAGATTGATTCTCTGTAGAAGCAAACTTCATCTCCATGTGAAACAGTACAGTGCAGTGGTTTATTATGTTGATGATATTTGAAGAAATATCAAATTGTTACCTGTGGACCACATGGCTTTCCAAAAAAGTCACATTCCAACAGTGTGCTACTGTTAAGATAAAAACCATTTTTTTTTACAAACTCTGTAATGCTGAAGTTTTGATGACTTGCGAGAAAATCAATAGCATCTTTAAAGCCAGTGTAATTGGACCTGATTTCCTGAAGATGGAGGACTTTGTAGACAATATTCCATAAGAAAAAAATAATACCAAATTTGGCTGCAGCTTCTGTTTGGAACCTATTAGTAGGAAAAAGGCAATATTTAGAATAACAAAGACTGTCTATTATCTAGAGGACAGACACCAAAAATCTGGGCCTTATCAGCTTCTCCAGCTTATCTAAAGTTACATTCTCCTTCATTCATATAATACATTCAGGGGAAACTGAATTCCTAAGAGGTCTTTGCCACATCTGAAATCTGCCTTGCATTTGTACCTGTCGTTTCATTTACCTAGGAGACTTTACAGACCTAGATCTGGATACATCCTAATGGATCTTCAAGACCCAACATGAAGAGAGAAGTGGAAATGTGAAGTTCCTTCGAATATAGACTCAGGGGCCAGATTTCCCAGGTTCAAATCCCAGCTCTGTCACTGCAGCTTTGTACTGTGCCAATGCAGTTATGTTGGAATTATTTTCCAACATCTTCCTTGTATATATCTGGTTACAACAGTAGAGTAAGAACTTCAGTCTCAGACGTACTTTGTGGTGCATCTCCTGACTCAGCTTGTTGGTATGGGGCAACAGCCAGGACTGGTGCTCTTCCTGCTTCCTTCAACTTCTTCAACTCCTGGATCAAATAAGAGTGCGATCTGGGGAAGATGCCAGTTCATCCTGCAGGTGGCCTACCCTACCAAGATCAAGGGTGGTGAAAAAGAGAGACACACCTTCCTAGTTCATATTTCTTCCCTTTGCTTCAGATCTACTTTCCTTTCTGACTGCTGATCTTGCTGATTTCAAGCCCAGCGCCAGAAACAGAGGCACAAGACTTACAAAGACTGTAAAATCAACCCCAGTGTGTAGTGGACTTAATCCTTATACTAAATCCTTTTTTCTATGTCACTCATAGGGCTCTTTTTCTCCAAGGAAGCCCTGAAAGTTACAGCCAATGAGTGACTTCATCTCACTGTGACTCAGTTTTCTTACTTATAAAATCAGGGTATGTTAAAAGCCTACCTCAAAATGTTATTTTGATGATCAAGTTATTTTTCTTAAAACATGTAGAAGTGTGTCTGGAATATAGTGAAATTTTTGTAAACATTCATGAAATTAATGTCCCTCATCACTGTTCAAGTATTTTCCTGGCAATTAAAGGAGAAGGAATCTATTCACCCTAACTACATAAGTACTCTGTGATTCCCTTCTTCTGCTGAGCAATTTCCACATTGCCTTGTGTATAGTTGTTTACTGCATACCCTATATCCTTTTCAAAATATGATTAGTATTTTCATATTTTGGGTATTATAAGCCTTGAAACTGGACAAACACTATTTGTTCAAATTTGTTGTTAGAAAGCACAGAACAAAGAGTGTACTCTCTCTTGCTAAGTACACAGAGCCATGTGGTGCTGGGTTTGTGTATATATGACCTCACTCCTGGACTTCCTTTCTGTCCCAGATTTTATATTTTATCTCCACTTTCTATTATCTTTCATGTAATTTTGCTTTCTCCTATGAGCCACATTTAAACCCTTTCTCAGTCAAGGTAGAGTATACATAAAACAAAACATGGAAAATAAAAAACACACCCAAACCAGCATCATACATCTTTTTAGAGGTGAGAAACTGTATTCACGGTCAGGTCTGAGTAAAATCTCTTACTTAACTAGGTTTGAGCTTTGAAGGCTTGTCTTAAATCTACCAGCCCAGGTTCTAGATTCCTATGTATATCTTCCTCTGACTTCCCCTTTCCTTACCGACACTATTAACCCATGGTGGTATTCTACCTGATAAGAGTATATCCAAAAACCTTGCTTTTCTTGGTCAGCTGTGTTCCTAGTGATCTTTGGGGAGTTAACAGTCTACATTCGCAAGCGATTTGGAAGGGGGATCACAGTGGTAGCCCTAATTGAGGGATGGACCTTGAACTTCCTTCAGTTTTCCATCTCTCTGAATGATGACACTATACCAGGGATCTGCTCCAAAACCCTGCAACTTTGGGGTTTCTACCCAGGCTGAGAGTCAATACTACTTCCCACAATGTTCACTGGATTCTTTTCAAAACAACTATGCAGGAAATGAAGTAATTTTCACATGTGTAGGAGGTATAAATACAATAGATAAAGAGGGCTAAAGGGAGGACATTTTAAAATACTTTTTTAACTGTGTTATGTTAGCCACTATACAGTACATCATTAGTTTTTGATGTAATGTTCCATGATTCATTGCTTGCGTATAACATCGGGTGCTCCCTGTAATCCATGCCCTCCTTAATACCCATTACCAGGCTCACCCATTCTCCTACACCCCCTTCTAAAACCTTTTGTTTGTTTCACAGAGTTCATAGTCTCTCATGGTTCATCTCCCACTCTGATTTCTCCCCCTTCATTTTTCCCTTCTCTTAATGTCCTCCATGCTATTCCTTATGCTCCACAAATAAGAAACCATATGATAATTGACCTTCTCTGCTTGATTTATTTCACTTAACATAATCTCCTTCAGTATCATCCCTGTTAATACAAAAGTTGGGTATTCATCCTTTCTGATGGCTGAGAAATAGTCCATTGTGTATATGGACCACATCTTTATCCATTCATCTGTTGAAGGACATCTTGACTCTTTCCACATATTGGATATTGTGGCCACTGTTGTTATGAACATAGGGGTTCATATAACTCTTCTTTTCACTACATCTATATCTTTGGGGTAAATACCCAGCAGTGCAATTTCTGGGTCATAAGGTAGTTCTATTTTTAATTTTTTTAAGGATTTTATTTATTTATTTGACAGACAGAGATCACAAGTAGTCAGAGAGGCAGGCAGAGAGAGAGGAGGAAGCAGGCCTCATGCAGAGCAAAGAGCCTGATGCAGGGCTTGATCCCAGGACTCTGGGATCATGACCTGAGCTGAAGGTGGAGGCTTTAACCCACTGAGCCACCCAGGTGCCCCATATTTTTAATTTTTTTGAGGAACCTCCACACTGTTTTCCAAAATGACTGCACCATTTTGCATTCCCACCAACAGTGTAAGAAAATTCCCCTTTCTCCACAACTTCTCCAATATTGGTTGGTTATTGCCTTGTTGATTTTTGCTATTCTAATTGGTGTAAGGTGGTATCTCAATGTGGTTTTGATTTGAATCTCCCTGATGGCTAATGATGATGAACATTTTTTCATGTGTCTGTTAGCCATTCATATGTCTTCTTTGGAGAAGTGTCTACTCATGTCTTCCTCCCATTTTTTGACTTGATTATCTGTTTGTTGGATGTTGAGTTTGAGAAGTTCTTTATAGATCTGGGATATCAGCCCTTTGTCTGTAGTGTCATTTGATAATATCTTCTCCCATTCTGTGGGTTGCGTCCTTGTTTTGTTGACTCTCTCCTTTGCTGTGCAGAAGCTTTTGATCTTGATGAAGTCCCAAAAGTTCATTTTCACTTTTGTTTCCTTTGCCTTTGGAAATGTGTCTTGAAAGAATTTGCTGTGGCCAATGTCTGAGTGGTTGCTGCTTATGTTCTCCTCTAGGATTTTAATGGATTCCTGTCTCATATTGAGGTCTTTCTTCCATTTAGATTTTATCTTTGTGTATAGTGTAAGAGAATGGCTCAGTGTCATTCTTCTGCATGTGGCTGTCCAGTTTTCCCAGCACCATTTATTGAAGAGACTGTCTTTCTTCCATTGGATATTTTTTTCCTGCTTTGTCAAAGATCAGTTAACTATAGAGTTGAAAGTCCTTATCTGGGCTCTCTATTCTGTTCTGTTAGTTTATATGTCTGCTTTTGTGCCAGCACCATGCTGTCCTGGTGATCACAGCTTTGTAATATAGCTTGAAATCAGGCAATGTGATGGCCCCAGCTTTGTTTTTCTTTTTCAACATTTCCTTGGAGATTCGGGATCTTATCTGGTTCCATATACATATTAGGATTGTTTGTTCCAGCTTTTTGAAAAACACCATTGGTATTTTGATTGGGATAGTGTTGAAAGTATACATTGCTCTGGGTAGCACAGACATTTTAACAATGTTTATTCTTCTGATCCATGAGCATGGAATGTTTTCTTTAAAAAAATTTTTTATTACACCATAATAGTTGAGACCACAGGGTGATTTAGGCAGATGAACTAGATTTAATGGATAAAGCTAATATTTGGAACAAAGGAAGTAAAAAAAAAAATATGAGGCATATAGTTCAGTGTAACACCAAAGTGTCTTGTTCTGAGTGTATTTTTGACTTAAATCCGAATTTCTAAACCTGCTCAAGTCTATTCTTTTAGAAATCTTGCCTAGTTAGAGTTTGCCTTACTCTTTTATTCAACATACACTGGTAAGAGGCTAAGAAAATATTAATAAGGATGTGTTGCTTTGTTTCAATAATTTAATAAGTGATAGCCAGTTAATGAATGCATGTGCTAATGCCTCTAACTACACATCCCCAGATTTTGTGACCCAAATGCATATGTTTCATCTGATGTCCAAATTGGTGCTTGACTCAGACCTTCATTGGATCCCAGCAAAACAGATCTAAGTCTAGCATGTGTTAACAAGAAATATATATTTTGCAGATCATTTTATGGAGAGGGAAAATAGATAAGAATGTCTGCTGTTTGGATTCTCCTACAAGAAAATTTTAGTATCTTACAGTACTCTATGAAAATAAAATCTTTGGCACGTGTCCATTTCATATTTGTATAAGTGTCATGATTTTATCTTTTATTTAAAATCCCTGGGGCCCCTGGGTGGCTCAGTCAGCTAAACGGCTGCCCTCTTCTCAGGTCATGGTCCCAGGGTCCTGGAATCGAGCCCCGCATTGGAGTCCCTGCTCAGTGGAGAGCCTGCTTCTCCCACCCCCTCTGCCTGCCTCTCTGCCTACTTGTGCTCTCTCTAATAAATAAATAAAATCTTTAAAATCTCTTACCTCATATTTAAGCAGTAAGTTTGGAATAAACAAAGAAGCACAGTGACTACTATGAAGATAAACAGGTCTCAAGCTATTCATTCTAATACAATAGCTCAAATAACATCTGTATTTACTCTATTCCATAATTATTTCTGGCTTTATTCTTTATTTATTTTATTTCTGTGTTTAGCAGAAGAAAACAAATTTCAGAGGTGTGTTTTTCCCCCAAATATAATATAATAGAAATCCATGATTAATTTTATGCTGAAGATAGTTTATCAAACATGTTTGACACAGGAACATCTGAGAGTCACTAGAATAAGTCCCACAGGAACAAAACCAAAAGCAGTCTTGAAATTCCTGGAATGTATTGTGAGGTGTGATTTTTGTAAATCTCTGGCAAATGTATCCTGATGAGTTCAAGTCATTGTTTTGTGGGAAAGAAATTTTCAAGCTTAAAATTCATAAGTACTTTTCGGTCAACTGTGAATGAAACAATACTGACAAGTCCAGCTGTGTTGGATATTGAACATGAATATATAGAGAAGGCAGTTCTGATGAAACTATTGACAAATTTGCAAAAGGCTGAAAAATGGAAGCTACAGTGCTACAATTATTCATCACACTGACAGATCCAAAACAAAGGTCTTTTCTTTTTATTTCAAAAATATATTAATGTTAAAAATTATCAGTGCATTACTTTTTTCCTATTTTTGTACTATATCTACTTATTTAAAAATTTAGAACAAATACATATAGGCCATTATTGCTGTATGCTTAATTTCATAATTGTAACTGAAAATAATTTTTTTATATAAAGGAGGGGAATATTACAAAAATTATCTACTTTAGGCTATCATAGACATTGCATTAGCCCCGGTACCCATGGTAAAAAGTAAACCCTTCCTGGGCACCTAGGTGGCTCAGTTGTTGGGCATTTGCCTTTGGCTCAGGTCATGATCCGAGGGTCCTGTGATGGAGCCCTGCACCAGGTTCCCTGCTCAATGGGAATCCTGCTTCTCCCTCTCCCATTCCCCTGCTTGTGTTCCCTCTCTCTGTGTGTCTCTCTCTGTCAAATAAATAAATAAAATCTTAAAAAAATAAATCCTTCTTAATAATCTGAGATCCCTTGACAAAATTTCATCAACTCAGGTATTGATTCTTGCTAATAAGGTAGTTTAGCAAGAGTACAGACATTAGGAGCCAATAGCAGACGTCTTTTTCAGCCCCTAACTAGTAACTTTAAGAAAACTGCAACGGTACACCTTACTTTCTCTCATGTGAATTGGAGGCAATGCAGTTTAGAATAATGGTCTTCACACTGGGATGTGTATAGACCTGAGGGTACGCATGCACAGACAATTTTAAGGGAATAAATTTCCAGATCTTCAATTTTCACCCAAGGCTTAAAAAGAGACTGCATTCACAATTGTGTTTTTCCCATTTACGAAAGACTTTTTACCTGTCACCTATCAAATTCTAGCCTATAATATAATGCATACTGGTGTCTGTTAAACTCAGGGCTTCTAATAGACCCATATGCAATTAAATTGTACCTTACTTCAGAAAAGACTCTAAGAATTAATCAAGGCTCCTTAAATTTTGTCTTGCTTTATCGTGCACATATTTCTGATTAGGGTGAAGCTTGGCATTAGACACAAAGTGTTTGAGCTTGCTAGGACTTTCTGAATTGAGAAAAGCTATAGTCTGGCACCTTGGCTCTTTCCACTGTTTGGCGACTGTGGCCATTGTTGCTATGAACACTGGGGTACAGATGGCCCTTCTTTTCACTACATCTGTATCTTTGGGGTAAATACCCAGCAGTGCAATTGTAGGGCCATAGGGTAGCTCTATTTTTAATTTCTTAAGGAATCTCCACACTGTTTTCCAAAGTGGCTGCACCAACTTGCATTCCCACCAGCAGTGTAAGAGGGTTCCCCTTTCTCCACATCCTCTCCAACACAAGTTGTTTACTGTCTTGTTAATTTTTGCCATTCTAACTGGTGTAAGGTGATATCTCAATGTGTTTTGATGAATGAACATTTTTTCATGTGTCTATTAGCTATTTGTATGTCTTCATTGGAGAAGTGTCTGTTCATGTCTTCTGCCTATTTTTTGATGTGATTATCTGTTTTTTGAGTGTTGAGTTTGAGGAGTTCTTTATAGATCTTGGATATCAGTCCTTTGTCTGTAGTGTTATTTGCTAATATCTTCTCCCATTCTGTGGGTTGCCTCTTTGTTTTGTTGACTGTTTCCTTTGCTGTGCAGATGCTTTTTATGTAATTAAAAAAAAATTCTTCTTTTTTTTTTATGTGGTAGGAACACTCTACATGAAATTTACTCTCATAACAAATCTAAATGTAAAAAATGGTATTTTTGATTATAGGTATAATGCTGCCCAGCAGGTCTCTAAAGCTTCTTTATCTTGTATAGTCATATAAGCTTTATGCATATTGATTTCTAACTCCCCATTTCCTTTCCCCTCCCCTCAGTCCTTGGCAACCACCATTCTACTCTTTGGTTCTATGAATTTGATTATTTCAGATACATCACAAAAGTGGAATCATTTAGTATTTTCCCTTCTGTGACTGGCTGATTTCATTTAGCCTAGTGTCCTCAAAGTGTATCTATGTTGTTTCTTATTGAAGAGCTTCCTTCTTCTTTAAGGCTGAATAATGTATCAGTGTATGCACATAATACATTTTGTTTATCCACTTATCTATCAGTGGGCATTTAGACTGTTTCCACATTTTAGGTATTATGAATACTGTTGCAATCAGTATGGGGATGTTAGTATCTCTTTGGTATCTTGTTTTAAGTTCTTTTGGATATATACTTAGAAGTGAAATTGTTGGATTGTACGGTAAATCAATTTTTAAATTTTTGAGAAGCCTCTGCACTGTTTTCCATAGTGGGTACTCCCTTGTGCATTCCCACCAACAGTGTATGAAGATTACAGTTTCTTCACATCTTCATCCACACTTGCTGTCTTTGTTTTTGTTGCTGTTTTTGGTTTTTGGTGTTTTTGTTTGTTTGTTTTTGTTTGTCCGTTTTAATAATAGCCATCCTGACAGGTGGTATCTAATTGTAGTGTTTGTTTGCATTTCTCTGATGTTTAGTGACATTGAGAATTTTTTTTTCATATACCTGCTGGCCATTTGTATATCTTCTCTGAAGAAATGTCTATTCAAATCCTTAGTACATTTTTTAATTGGGTCATTAAGTTTTATGGGGATTTTTGTTTGTTTGCTTTTGAGATATAGAAGTTCTTCATACTTTGAAGATTTACCCCCTAATGACTGTTTAAAAAATGTATGTATGTGTATATATATATACATACACACACACACACTTATATATATATATATATATAATTTTTACCAGTGATGATTGTTTCTCTGAAGAGAAGGTCTGTGAAATTCCTCATACTCCCATTCTCAAAATAGTATATACATTTTATTTTAATAACAGATCTCTTCAACTAATCTTTGCTTGTATTAGAACAAAGACCATTCAACATAGGCAATAGTACTGAAAATCTCCGGGGCAGTGGGGTTGATTTGCTTTTACTCTTTGGGACCTTGATGCACACCTTGACATATATCTAGCAGTCACATAAATGCGTTATAATATCCAATACATATGGAACACCTGTCTGAGGAAGATCCCAGGAATGAGACAAAATGGGGTATATATTATCTCATCTAATGTAACAGCAAACATGTGTAGATAATATTATATAGTTATAATTTATACATACAAAAGTTGAAGCTCAGAAGATTGATCAGGGGTGGTTCTTAGGAAATCACACCCCCCACCCCGGGAAAATCCTACATGTGACCTTTCAGGCTCATCCATAGGCAAATACAGGGTTTTCTCTGGAAGGCCTCAAGGGGAACAGCTATGCTCTTACAGGAGACTTAGGGCAGTTGTTGAATTGCTATTTTCTGGAGGGAGTTGCAGTTAAGGACTCAAGAACAGCAGAGTATTACGCCAAGTGCCCTGAGCTCAGGGCCCTGTGTGACTGCACAGATCCCAGGTCTGTGAAGCTGGCCCACCTCTGTTACATTAAGGGTCTCATCACAAATGCATTGCAACATTCCCTGTCTCCAAATTACTTTTGTATGGTGGTTCTCTCTTCAGGTTCTTCCTCGTCTCCACCTAGAAACTGCTGTTAAGCACATGTCTAGGGCATCCTTGATACTCTGACTTCCATGACATCCCAGACACAGCCTGTCCCTTGTGCTTTCAGAGCAATGACCATACATGTTGCATTGGGATTTTATATGCTTCTCTCTTTTTTTTGTTAATTGACAAACTCTTTAAGTGCAAGGATCCAGACTTTTACATTGATCTAGCCACAGGATTTGGTGTGATGCCTAGTAAATAATTACAGAAAAAAAGAAGGATGAAAAGAAAGAAGAAACCAAATAAGCTTTTTTACCTTTCTATATTTGGGGTTTTAGGTATAATTTAAGAACTTGATGGGTTTAGGTACATTAACTATTACATAACAAAACTCTATTGTCAGTAACACAAGAAAAGTTATATGAGCAATGTTATAGAGACTTATTACCACTTAAAGACGAATTTTTACCTGTTTAAATTGCAAAACGTCACAGCTGGGAAGTCGATCTTTTCCACATACTGAACCTCTATAGACGTCGTGGTGGGCCATGTGAAGTAGTTGACCAAGCGACTATAGATCTGCCATACAACAAGTGAGACTGAGCCCAAGACTACCACCAACCAGATCAGCTTGCGAATTTTGCTCTGGTTGCGAACGATGTTGTGCACCCCGTGAAAGGAAGTGGAGATGGCAAAGTCATGGTCAAACTTCTTTCGATCAGTGGGAGTTGGCAGTGGTTTCTTTGAAAGGCATAGCTTTATCTTTTCCATGAGTCCTTAAGTTTACCAAAATATTGAACCAAACAAAAGTAATGAGTCAGAAATCCTTAATGCTCTCTGTGAGAAACACAACTCTAAGAAGTTCAAGCAGGTTACCCTTTTTAGGCAGGAATACATAAATATTCAAAGTGCACCTTGGGTTACATGGTTTCTTTAAGTATCAGTAAGTAGGAGAATTGATGGCATGGGTCTGATCGAATGGGTGCCCTGCAACTCATAATATTCAAAAAATTAGCTCTCATTTTTGAAATACAATTTCTCGGGGCACCTGAGAAACAGATCTGAAGTCTGCCATCAGCTCAGGTCAAGATCCCAGAGTCCTGGGATCCGGTTGGGCTCTCTGCTCAGCAGGGAGTCTGCTTCTCTCTCTTTCTCTGCCTCTCCCCTGCCACTTGAGTGGCCGGTGAGTGTGCACTTTCTCTCAAATAAACAAAGAAAATGTTAAAAATAAATAAATAAATGAACAGTTTCTCATTGAAGAATCATAAGGTCCTTTAGATGTCATGAGCACAATGAAGCTAATTCTTCTGAGGGTAATAAGTGGGGTTAAAAGTCAACCTGAACTTCAATTAATTTGGGTCCTACAGTAATGTATTGTGAGGCTGAACTTCTGTAGCTCCATAGGCTTCGAATCACGTCTATTTTACTTCAGCAGGCTAATTTGGTCTGGAATATTTAAAATTGTGTCATCAGTTAAGCAGTCTATCTTCAGACTCTTGAGAAAGTAAATTCTTTCCATACTATCAATAATCAATTAACTCATGTTTATTTATATTGATTGATAAGGACTGATAATGGTGGACCCTATTTTTTACCTGGCAACATATAACATATTCTGAATTTTCTGTTGGTTTCACTTGTTTTTATTTTTCTGTAGAAGACATGGAGAATTTCTTTACTGAAGGAAGGCTGCAAACAGCTCAGAGAATGAGATGGTTTTTGAAACAGAAATACTAGGTTCCTGTTCTACACTGTGCCAAGTTCCTTAATCTTTCTAATATATGGCTCCTCTTCCATCAGATGGGAGAACAGTCTTCGCTTCATGAGTTTGTTATGATTATTAAATAAGATAATACCTGGGGCTGACTTTGCACATAATCTGAATCATGCTAAGTACTCAATTTGCCTTAGCTATTTTTGTTATTCTGCTAATTTAGTAGTGACACGACAAGTGGCAAAATAGTAAGGGCTTTTTAAACATTGAGTTCTTAATGGCCTCACAAATGCCATAATTAAGTGGATTGCCTTTTATATTTTTTTGCTTAAAGAAGTGTTATTTCTGTCATTTGATCAGCATCAATTTATTTCTAAAAGGTTTCAAGTGTGGCTTATCATTAAATCATGATTTAATACTTCATAGGTCCCAGTCGATTAGCTGAGCTTACGTCATGATATATAAAAGATACCTATAAATGTTTTCTAAGGGACTCCATTTCATTTGCTGAGTGTTAGGACAGAAGTACAAACTATATTAGAATTATTTTACAGACTATACACTTAGCAGGAAATTTTGTATTCATCTGATTAGCTCGAGTTTAGAAGAAAATTTTGTAATATTCCCACATTCTGTTGTTTTTAATATTGAATTAAGTAATTTATGTATGAAGTAACTGACACTGTCCCTGGGCAAAACCAGAAATATAAGAAAAGCTGTTGTTATTATTGTTCCCTAGCAAAATAAATTTAACAATGTTATTTCGTGTTCTACTTAGCCATTAGTTACAAACACGAAGGATTGACCTACAGAAGGACAACTCAGTCTCTGGGCATCTGGTACCCTTCTTAGTATAGAGCCCAAAGCTGTTAGGGGGAAGAGTAATCTAGTGATCAGTAAGTGGCCAACCAAAATATTGCTGTTTGCAAGAATTACTCTGAAAAATATGTTTTGGGCTTATCCATTGAAAATCAGCTTGTTTAATATAGATCTACTCCTTAACAATTCCTTTGGTTTTACTGGCATATTCTTAATCATTTGTTAAGGTTTTAAAAGAGTTTTGTAAATAATTATTATTGTACGTGAATGAAACAAGGTGAAATATTACCATGAGGAAGGTTAAACTTGGTTTAATAAATGGCTTTGCAGGCAGGCAAAGCAAAGATACATCTTACTTTCCTGACAGAAGTAAACACTATGTAATTGTGCCAAGTGGCCCTTGCATTGCACACTAATCTTTATAGAAGCATTTTGAGGAACATCAAACAGGTTTTGCTGTATTTTTGAAATAAAACTTGTAGGCACATGATAAATAGAACTCCCCTCACCACCCCCCAAAAAACGAAAAGCACAAAAAAAGAAAAAAAGCCTAAACAAAATAAAACCAAAAAATAGATTCTAGCACATAGCAATATTTTGAAACTATTTTTGCTTGACTCCCTCATACGAATTGCTTCTTTCTTATGTAACAAAAACTGCGTTGCTCATATCTAAGTAATATTAGAAATCAGACTTCCTAAATGAAAAAAAAAAAACAATCCCCTTTTCCCTTGGCTAATGTGCAGCCTGTAGGAATGAACATGTTAACTGCTCTGAGGAGTTGACTCCTTACTCACCTTTCTCAGCAGATGCTTTTGGTTTCCCAATCTGCTCCATTCTCAAGTTCAGCATGCAGAGTCCTTGGGGTATATCCAATTTTCACCAATAACCATATTTATTTTGTGGCCTTTATATAAAATACAGCACTTGAGGTTGTAAAACATGAGGGCAATTTAAATGTTTGTGTTGCTATGTTTTGTCTCATTAAACGCATAATCTGCAAACCAAAAATGTTGGTGGAACCAGCTATGGGTATTTCTGGACTAATGAGAAGCCATCTCAGAGTGAAGCAAAAAAATATAATTTGGAAACCGTTTTTTCAGAATGGAAGAGCGAATCCTGACAGAAATCTGTAGTTTTAGAACCACCCCTAACTGCCTAGTGATGCACCTGGATGAGAATTGCCTTTGCTTTTATTTCTGTCTCTCTCCTTATACCACTCTGAATCAAAATGCAGTTGAAATGAAATTTGGGAGGTAAAGATGCCTTTTTCTGGTTGGAGTTACTTTCTTTGTATACAAATGAAGCTGTTTTAAACAGAAATAGTAATCAATGAAAATGACAAAATAAGATATTAGAAAATCTCTCCTCCAGAAGTAATGATTGCCAGAAGCACACAAATTCAATAAAACACAAAGGCCAATTATTTGTTCATATTAACATTTTTGAGAAATTACTAGAATTTATTATTTTAAAAAATAAACTGGAAAATACACGATTGTATATAAATGGCACCACCTGTTGACACAACTGAGGAACTGCATGTGTCTCTAGGAGCCTTTCAGAGTTGCCATAGTGTTTTTACACCACTGACCACTAACGTGGTTAGATATATTTTATACATATTTCCTTGGAAACTCAGTACTATAAGTTAAACTAGCGGTATGTGGAGGCAAACTGAAAAATTTCAAGGGATGTAAATCAAAGTCCTGGAGTGACTTCCCCAACAAATTAAAGATTTCAGGAAGAGGGTCAATCTCATGATACATAGATTTCTCTGTGAAAGAGCTCTTCTTCGGGATTACATTACAACCACAGCTAAAGTATTTTAAAATTATGTTATTCCTGAGAGGAATAATAGCTGACTTACCTAATCACCTTCCCTTCCCGTTCTGACTCGTTTCTTCATCTTACCATCTTTCCAGAGTTGCTGGGGAGCTCTCAGATGAACCAGATAACAGATTAGAGTGCTAAGTAGGCCTAATTATCAGTTATCCACTGTTTCAGATTTTTTAAAATTTAATTTCATTTAGTTTTTTTTCAGTGTTCCAAAATTCATTGTTTATGCACCACATCAGGCAGAGTCATTAGCTGATTCAAGAAGGGAACAGACTGGTAGGAAGAAGGGCCAATCCAGAAAGAACAGGTCAGGTGGAGAACTATAATAAAGAGGGAAGGGAGAGGGAGTCCTGTGTTGGGGGTAGAGGGGGTGAGGGAAATAGAATCAAGAGAAAGACAGTCTTCCAAAACTATATTTCATCTACTTCATGATTTAACCAAGGCTTGGAAATAATTAGCAATTTTCTTAAAGTTTCTCCACATTTTCACTTCCATTTCATTTCCTCTTTCTTGGTGCCCATACCTTTAGTTAACTTCCTCCACAATGCCTTTGTGCATTAGAGAGAGAAAAAAACAGTGAAACAGAAATGAAGGCAAGCAGGCAAGACTTATCTTTTGGGGGGGCAGTCTTTTACTTAATAAAGAAGAAAAGTCTTAAAAGAAAGCATCTCTTTCTTTTGTATTTGCCCAAACTCATCCCTCTCCTCTGGGACATTTAAAAATCGTGAAAGTATCATTTACATTGGCAGTGTCATTTGCAGCAGACACTAACGATAAAGGGCTGGTGTCCAAGATCTATAAAGAACTCCTCAAACTCAACACCCAAAAAACAAATAATCAAGTCAAAAAATGGGCAGAAAACATGAACTGATACTTCTTTAAAGAAGACATACAAATGGCTAACAGACACATGAAAAAAGTGTTCATCATCATTAGCCATCAGGGAAATCAAATCAAAACCACAAAACCTTACACCAGTTAGAATGGCCAAAATCAACAAGACAGTAAACAACTTGTGTTGGATAGGATGTGGAGAAAGGGGAACACTCTTACACTGCTGGTGGGAATGCATGTTGGTGCAGCCACTTTGGAAAATAGTGTGGAGATTCCTTAAGAAATTAAAAATAGAGCTACCCTATGACCCTGCAATTGTACTACTGGGTATTTACTCCAAAGATACAGATGTAGTGAAAAGAAGGGCCATCTGTACCCTAATGTCCATAGCAGCAATGGCCACAATAGCCAAACTATGGAAAGAGCTGAGATGCCCCTCAACAGATGGAAGGATAAAGAAGATGTGATCCATATGTACAATGGAATATTACTCAGCCATCGGAAAAGATGAATATCCATCATTTGCATTGACATAGATGGAATTGGAGGGGATTATGCTGAGTGAAGTAAGTCAAGCAGAGAAAGACAATTATCGTATGGTTTCACTTACATGTGGAACATAAGGAATAACATGGAGGACATTAGGAGAAGGGAGGGAATAATGAAGAATGGGGTATCAGAGGGGGAGGTGAACCATGAGAGACTCTGGATACTGAGAAACAAACTGAGTGATTCAGAGGGGTGGGAGCTGGGGGGATGTGTTGCCCAGTGATGGGTATTAAGCAGGGCATGGATTGAATGGAGCACTGGGTGTTATATGCAAATAATGAAGCATGGAACATCACATCAAAAACTAATGAAGGACTGTATGGTGACTAACATAACGTAATTAAAATAATTAATTAATTAAAAAAATAAAAACGATGAAATTATTTGCTCCTGCTTGCACTCATCATCAGGTGCTGATCCTCATCTCTTCTCCAGTTTAAGATGAACTCCTCACTGCTGCTTTCTTTTCTCCTTCTCTCTTCAGTTTAGAATTATATCACGATCTCCCCCACTCTATTAGCAATTCTGGTAAACAAATTCCATCTTCTCTGTCTAATCAGAAAATCTCCCACTCATCTGCCCTGTTCTTCCTTGTTTGATTGAAATCAAAGACAAGGATCCTTTCCACAGTTATCCCTTATTTCTTCTGCCTCACCTGAACTTCCTTAACTCTCTGAGGGATCTCATCAAAAATATAGCTGCTCCCACTTTCCTTCCTCCTACTTGCTGGGCTCCTTGCACTTGATTTGCATAATGAGTACATTTGGTAAAAGATAGATTTTCAGATCCCTTCTGATGCCACCCCACAACATGTATACACACGCAGGTGGGACATTAAATGGCAGACCAAATGCAGTGAGGATCTAGAGAGTTCTGAATTGTCATAGCACAAGTAGCATCAATGGCAGAAAAGTCACTCATGATTACTGATAAATGCAAAAAAGTGTGATTAAAGAGAATGGAGAGGAGGGAAAAAAAATACAAAACCTCTCATCTGACCCTGAATTTGAATCCAGAACATAAGCCACACTGAGAATTTTATTCAGTGTCCAGAGAAGTATATTCTGGCCCAGTATCAATTATATAAACACACAAATGTGTCTTTTTCAAATATTTCCTATAAATTCTATTTTTTTTAAATTCATGTGTTTTTCATAAAAATGTTGACCCTATTGAACTGGAATATATCTAAAGGTATTTTAAAAAGTCATCTTTGACTACTACTTTTAAATTTAGCTTTGAATTAAAACTCTGTATTTTATATACAGTGGGGAAAAGACAGTCTCTTCAATAAATGGTGCTGAGAAATTGGACAGCTATATGTAGAAGAATGAAACTCGACCATTCTCTTACACCATACACAAAGATAAACTCAAAATGGATAAAAGACCTCATTGTGAGACAGGAATCTATCAGAATCATAGAGGAGAACATAGGCAGTAACCTCTTCAATATCAGCCACAACAACTTCTTTCAAGATATGTCTCCAAAGGCAAAGGAAACAAAAGCGAAATGAACTTTTGGGACTTCATCAAAATCAAAAGCTTCTGCACAGCAAAGGAAAACAGTCAACAAAACAAAGAGGCAACACACAGAATGGAAGAAGATATTCACAAATGACAGTACAGTCAAAAGGCTGATATACAGGATCTATAAAGAACTTCTCAAACTCAACACACACAAAACAGATAATCATGTCAAAAAATGGGCAGAAGACATGAACAGACACTTCTCCAATGAAACATACAAATGGCTAACAGACACATGAAAAAATGTTCATCATCAGTAGCCATCAGGGAGATTCAAATCCAAACCACATTGAGATACCACCTTACACCAGTTAGAATGGCCAAAATTAACAAAACAGTAAACAACGTGTGTTGGAGAGGATGTGAAGAAAGGGGAACCCTCTTACACAGTTGGTGGGAATGCAAGTTGGTACAGCCACTTTAGAAAACAGTGTGGAGATTCCTTAAGAAATTAAAAATAGAGCTTCCCTATGACCCTGCAATTGCACTACTGGGTATTTACCCCAAAGATACAGATGTAGTGAAAAGAAGGGCCATCTGTACCCCAGTGTTCATAGCAGCAATGGCCACAGCTGCCAAACTGCAGAAAGAACCAAGACGCCCTTAAACAGATGAATGGATAAGGAAGATGTGGTCCATAAACACAATGGAGTATTATGCCTCCATCAGAAAGGATGAATACCTAACTTTTGTATCAACATGGATGGGACTGGAAGAGATTATGCTGAGTGAAATAAGTCAAGCAGAGAGAGTCAATTATCATATGGTTTCACTTATTTGTGGAGCATAAGGAATAACACGGAGGACATGGGGAGATAGAGAGGAGAAGTGAGTTGGGGGAAACTGGAAGGGGAGATGAACCATGAGAGACTATGGACTCTGAAAAACAATCTGAGGGTTTTGAAAGGGTGGGGGGTGGGAAGTTGGGTAAGCCTGGTGGTGGGTATTAAGGTGGGCACGTATTACATGGAGCACTGGTTATGGTGCATAAACAGTGAATTCTGGTACACTGAAAAGAAATTTAAAAAATAAAAAAATTTAAAAAATCTCTGTATTTTGCATTTTGTTTAGGACAGTGCATAACCATTAATAATGATGCATTTCTTTTCCTTTTTATATTTAGGCAGATTTGAAAAAGAGTACAGGATCTGCAAAGGAAGAGAAGGTGAAGAATACTTTTTCTTTTATTAGAAAATAGATATTTTTTTCTTTTCTATTTTTTTTTTAAGATTTATTTATTTATTTATTTATTTGACAGACAGTGATCACAAGTGAGCAGAGAAGCAGGTAGAGAGAGGAGGAAGCAGGTTCCCTGCTTAGCAGAGAGCCAATGCGGGGCTCGATCCCAGGACCCTGAGATCATGACCTGAGCCAAAGGCAGAGGATTTAACCCACTGAGCCACCCAGGTGCCCTGAGAAATAGATATTTTTTTCTTAATAATTTTGGGAAGAAAAACCAAAGTGAACCCACAGCTTAGCATATTTTCAGTAAATACTCTGATGGTGTCTTGCTTTGGTTGGTAATAATACAAAAAGCAGAAGTGATATGGCTATTTTTCTGTTACACCTTGTGTGTAAGTGTTGTGAGTTAGTGTTTTTGTATTCAATGCACTATAATCTTTTCTAAAACACTAAATGGAAAAAAAGAAGTAGCCACCGTATCACATCTATTCAACACAAATAAATTCATGCATCTTAAATGACAGCATTTAGTGTAGAAAGGGACCACATGATAGACATCACTAAGTCTAACCCTATTGCCATCCTCACCCTCACCAGTGTAACAGAGGAGGAAGCTCAGACATGAGGTAAGAGAACAGAAGTTCCAGAAAAGCAGGGCTCTTTGTCTATTTGGTTTGCTTATCTATCCAACTTTGGAAAAATGCCTGGCAGGTAGGAGGCAGTCAATAAATATTGTGAATGTATAGAAAGTTTTCCCAGCCTTGTACTTTCATGACACACATTAACATTGGAAAATTAGTGTAATTTTTTCCAACCTTTTATTTTTAAAAGTGCAAACTGGGGTGCCTGGTAGTTAAGCATCCCACTCTTAGTATCTGCCCAGGTTGTGATTTCAGGCCCCACGTCAAGATGGAGCCCCACGTCTAGCCACCATCGGGCTTCTTGATCAGCACACAGTCCACTTGGATTCTTTGTTGCTTTCTCTCTGTCCCCCCTGCTCCTCCTCCTCTCTCTCTCAAATACATAAAAAATATATATTTAAAAGAATAAAAAAATAAAAGTGCAAACTTACACTAAATTTGCAAGAATTGTGTGATGGATACCTAAAGACTCTTTACTAGAATTAAATAATTATTAACATTTTCTCACATTTGCTTTATCTTCACTTCTAAATGCATCATCCTCTTTATCTTTTGGGGGAAAAAAGAAAATCTTCCTGCAGCAATATGATATAGAAATCTCATTCAGGAAGCTTTACTCTGATACAGCATCATTACTCATTATGCACTCCATTCTCAGAATTTCCAACTGCTTCTCCAAACAGAAGATATTTAATTTATAACGTTTTACTTCTCCAATCCAGAATCCTAGCAAGGATCATGGGTTGCATTCAGTTGTCTATTTAATTGCCTGTAATGCAGAATAGTCTCCTAGACATCAATTTTTAAAAATTTATCTTTTTTAAAAGATTTTATTTATTTATTTGACAGAGAGAGAGTTAACAAGTAGGCAGAGAAGCAGGCAGAGGGAGGGGGAAGAAGGCTCCCTGCTGAGCAAAGAGCCTGACTTGGGGTTTGATCCTAGGACCCTGAGCTCATGACCTGAGCCAAAGGCAGAGGCTTAACCCACTGAGCCACTCAGGCGCTCCATAGACATCAGTTTATTTTGTCTTCTTGTTACATTGCTATTTTTGAAGAATCGGTGTCAAGTGTTTTGTGGGATTCCTTTCACTTCTTGCTTGTATAGTTTCTTCTTGTTCGGATTCAAGTCAAATAATGAACGGCCACTGGAGAGCAACAAACGTGATGTGTATTCTTCACAAAGTATCACATCCAGAAGCACACGATCTCAGTTTCTCTTTTACTGGTGGCAGCACGGTTGATCTCTTGGTTAAGGTGCTCTCTGTCAGATTTGCCCTTTGTAAATGTACTTGTTCCCTTTTATAATTAATAAGTAATCCTGGGAGCGAGTCTCTGAGGTTAGGATGTCTTGTTCCCAACTTGTCATGGAATGAGTTTTAACATAAATCAACAACTCTTGTCTGAATTAGTTATTGCTATGGTGTTTCCAAAATGATGATATCCTCTTTCTAGCATTATTTTTGTATTTTTGTCGGTATTCTTCTGGAAATAAGAGTATTAATTTCTGATTTCCCTGCTTCTTTTTTAACCAATGGATTGTTTTATTGTTCTATACATGAAATCATAGTCCTGTGGTTACTCATTGAAGGGATTCTTTAAATTGGCACCTTTTCTGGAAGGACAAACTAAACTTTATTGTGCTTACTGCTGTCTCATTTTCTATAATCTTTGATTAAAAGCTAGTAACTCAAATATGTTTTAGAAGAAAAACACTGTCAAATTGAGAAGGCAAACTTGTGATGTTCTAGGCTCAGATGAGTCAATTAAAAGCAATAAAATTAATACTTGTAGAAGAAGAGGTAGGGTTTACAGTCATCTCAGCTCTCAGTTATTTGGGTTGTTACGAAAAGTATAAGTAAGTCAACATATAGATATGCTAATTTATGGATTTTCCTTTTAAATAACTCAACAATTTGCCTATGCCTTATTTATTTTATAGTTTTCTAGTAGATGTACTAGAAACTAAACTTCTTGGATCAAAACAACAGTGAAGAGCCCATTATGTATTTCTTTAATCTTTCTGGTTGCCTCATAAGATAAGATGTTGAACTTGTTCTCCAAACAGAATTCTCCTGATATATGTTTTTATATATTGATTGAATGAAATGTTCACCGTAGATCTTCCAATGTAGGAAGGAACTGCTGTATAATTTAAGCAGAAGTAATATACATAAGAAAATATTACATATCTATGATATTATAATTAACAGACATATATTAAATGTACCATGGATCAATTCTAATTATCCATGTATTTAAAAAGCCCATCCCTGGGGCATGTGGGTGGCTCAGTGGGTTAAAGCCTCTGCCTTCAGCTCAGGTCATGATCCCAGGGTCCTGGGATCAAGGCCTGCATTGGGCTCTCTGCTCAGCAGGGAGCCTGTCTCTCTCTCTCGCTCTCTCTGCCTGCCTCTCTGCCTACTTGTGATCTCTGTCTTTCAAATAAATAAATAAAATCTTAAAAAAAAAAAAAAAAGAAGCCCATCCCTAGCTGGCAATTTTCTGAAAATGAAAGGCTTTTGAGAATCTGCTTGTGAGTTTCTTACCCAATTTCTCTGCCATGGTCTACTATTGGCTCAGTCTGTGGGAGGTTTCTGTTGGTCACTCTGTTGCAGCCAGACCCTCAGTGAAACAGCCTCTGTTTATACACCTCTGTGGTTTTCTTCACAGTATTGAAAATGTTCCTGTTATTGGTTGAGGTAAGGGGAAGGACTCCACTAATGCTTAACTGGTAGGGCCAGGAAGTTGCAAAATTCTGTGTCCATACAGCACATAGGTCAAGGTAACCTGGACAGGGTCCAATTATACAAACATTCTAGCAGCAATTTTATGGGTTTTTCCTTTCTTTTTTTTTATACTCTAATTGCTTATCTTTTTGTGCAACAGAAATTTGAGAGAAATGCATTTGTTTCCAACTACTTAGAACAAAAATATTTATTTGTCATTATTTCCATACCTTTGAGGACTATTCCTTTTTTTTTAAGATTTTAGTTATTTATTTGACAGACAGATCACAAGTAGGCAGAGAGGCAGGTAGAGAGAGAGGAAGGGAGGCAGCCTCCCTGCTGAGCAGAGAGTCCGATGCGGGGCTCGATCCCAGGACCCTGGGATCATGTCCTGAGCCAAAGGCAGAGGCAGGATTTAACCCACTGAGCCACCCAGCCACCCCGCCCCCTTGAGGGCTATTCTAAAAGAAATTTATAAGTTGTGTGCAGAGTGTATCTTACAAAAAAAGAAAGAAAGCAAAACAAAATACAACTCAAAGATGGCAAAATCTAAAAGTTGAACATTCAAGAGGCTCAAATCATGATGAATAATATAATATAAATTATTAAAAAATTTAAGCATGTGGATTTATACACTACAGTGGAACCTCAATGGACCTTAATTTGGAATAGAGTCTTGTTGATGTTATTTGTTTAAAGATCTCAAGATGAAATCATTCTGTATTTAAGCGGGACTCTAAATCCAATATTTGGTGTCTTTTTAAAATTTTTTAATTTTTAAAAAGATTTTATTTATTTATTTGACACACACACAGAGATCACAAGGAGGCAGAGCAGCAGGCAGAGAGAGAGGGGGAAGCAGGCTCCCCACTGAGCAGAGAGCCCGATGTGGGGCTTGATCCCAGGACCCTGAGACCATGACCTGAGCTGAAGGTAGAGGCTTAACCCATTGAGCCACCCAGGTGCCCTGAATATTTGATGTCTTTTTTTTGTTGTTGTTAGAGAGAGAGAGAGCACAGGCAGGGGCAGAGAGAGAAGCAGGCTCCCTGCCGAGCAAGGAGCCCGATGTGGGACTCGATCCCAGGACGCTGGGATCATGACCTGAGCCGAAGGCAGCCGCTTAACCAACTGAGCCACCCAGGCGTCCCTATTTGATGTCTTTATAGAGAGAAGAGAAGAAGAGGTGGACACAGAGACACACACAGAAGAAGCCATGTGAAGACAGAAGCAGAGATTGCAGTGACATGCCCACAAACCAAGGGACTCCAGGAGCCACCAGAAGCTGGAGGAGGCAAGGAAGGATTCTATTCTTGAAACTTCAATGGGAATATGTTCCTCACAATGCTTTGATTTAAAATTTATAGAGAACTATAAGATGATAAATTTCTGTTGTTTTAAGTGACCACATTTGTGGTGATTTGTAATAGCTGTCTTAGCACATAGGCTGAAGAGAAATCAGATGAATTTTAAGTGAGGATTTATAAAAAGCTGTGAGGTTCCTTGGCAAATATAAGAATTTTAAGCCTGATGATATAGCCTAGTTCAGCTATGTCTTTCAAAGATGACCGCTGAGGTGGTATATGGGATGAAACTCTTGTGCAACTCTATGACCAAAAAAAAAAAAAAAAAAAAAAAAAAAAAAAGTGACAACCAAGTTGAATGCCAGAATAGATAGAGAAGATTTTTTAAAATTAAATGTTATTGCAATGGCAAGAACATTCATGAACATCTGTGTCACAGTCTAAGGCCAAATTCTTTGTAACATTTTCAGTAAATCAAGAATAATGAAAAATATTTTTACATTGTATTGGGGTTAGCATTGAACCCCCAGGGAAATTCATCTTCCTTCAACACAGATAAAATAACGAGTATGGCCCAGATATTGCTTCCAGCTGTGGAGGATTCACCAATGAGCAAAAAAAAAATCCCTGTTTTTGTGGAGCCTCTAGTTTAGTAGAGATGACAATAAACCTAATTACTAGTTGGTTACCTAGCAAAATGGAAGAGGAAATGTGCTATGGAAAAAAAAAAAAAAAAAAAAAAAAAAAAAGGAAAGAAAAGAAATAAAACAAGGCAAGAGAGATCAAGGTTCTCAGTTTGAGGAGGAGGTGTTAATTATTGTAAAAAGTGGGGTAGGCAGGGTAGACATACTTGGAAAGGTCAAATTTGAACAGTCTTTAGAGCAATAAGGAGTTACTCGGAGGAGAAGAACATTCTAGGCATTCTGCATCGCTAGAGCCAAGGTCCTGGGTGGAAGCTACTTGCTTTTCATGGGGAGCAAAATAGCCAGAGTAGGTGGACTATAGTAAGATAAAGAGAGGAGAGAGGGTCGAAAGGGTAATGAGAGGACATATAATGCTGGGCTGTAG
This sequence comes from Taxidea taxus jeffersonii, assembly GCA_003697995.1. NCBI lineage: Eukaryota > Metazoa > Chordata > Mammalia > Carnivora > Mustelidae > Taxidea > Taxidea taxus. Next base: position 64,010 of record RCUC01112539.1, on the reverse strand, counting down.
ACCACTGTGAAGGTTTTATCTTTTATTTTAATTAAAATGGTGAATTTTTGTAGGTTTGTCTGAAGAGTAACATGATCCAATTTGCATTTATTCTTGCTTAAGGTATTGGGAATAATGCATGCGTGGTGGGTGGGTGGGGCAAGGGAGTCGGTGCTAGAGGAGGTTGCAGGAAACTGTTGGATTCTTTTTAAAGGTAGAACCAAGAGGATTTTGTTGTGGCTTACATGTGGGTTGTGAGAAAGAGGAGTCAAGGATGACTCTAGGAGTTTTGATCTGAGCAATCAGAAGAATGGAATTACTATCAAATGAGATACCGAAGACTCTTTGTAGAGTTGATTTTGTAGATGGGGAAAGATTAGCTCAGTTCTGGACCTTTTGAGTTTGCAATGTCTATTAGCTATACAAGTAGAGATGTTCAATAGGCATTTGGAAATAAGAGTCTGGAGTTCAGAAAGGAGGCCTGGGCTGGAGATAGGCATTTGAGAACTGGTGGTAATTGGATTGTATTTAAAGTTAGATTAGAATCTAGGATCATTAGAATGAGTGAGTCACCAAGCTGGGGAACATAACTAGAGAAGAGGGGAGGACCAAGGACTGACCCCTGATCTCCCATTTTAAAAGCTATGGGAAAAGGGAAGACGATATGGAATGACCAGTGAATACGAGACAGGAGAAAAACCAAGAGAGTGGGATATTCTTGTCTCCAAATGAAGAAGGTGAATCATAGGGAAAGAGGAATCACTGGTGTTAAATGCTGCTGATGGTTCAAGCAAGATGAGGCCTGAAATTTGACATGGGTTGGTAGGCACTGTGGCTGTGTTAGAGAAGTGATGGGCGGGTATTCCAGTGGCTGAAAGGAGAATTCAAGAAGAGAAGTTTGAGACAGTGCATATAAAAAACTCTCTGGAGGAGTTTTGCTATTAAATGGAAAAATAAAATAGTGCTGACATGCAAAATGCAGTCAATAAAAATTTTCACAAGTTTCAAAAATAACAGCAAGTTTTCATGCTTATAGATACGATGCACTTAAAAGTGAAAGTGCAAATATATGGGAGAAGGAGGGCATAATTGTTGGAGCAAAGCTCTTGTGTCAGGGTGGGTCAAGACGTATACACAAGTAGAGAGTTTGGTACGGATAGTTCATTTATGGTAAAAGGGCTGGAACACAGAGTATTTAGTCGTCCATGCTAGGAGGTGATGACACAGTTAAAATGGAAATACTCTGATTGTTTCAAGTGTTTCAGTGAAAATGAAATCAAAATCATCAATGGGGAATAGACATAGCAGTGGGGGAAGAGGAGAAGGTGTAGAAATTTATAGAATGAATGTCCTGGGATAGTATCATACAACTTATGGCAATGTAAAGAGGCCACTTAAGGTTCATGGTTAGAATTTAAAATGAATCCAGTAATGTAGTACTAGCACCAGGCAAGTACAAAGTTTCCTGGGCTGTAACAGGTGAAATTGATTTCAATAATAAATCTTATGTAACAAAATTATTTTCACTCATAATCACCTTAAAAAGTATGGAGGAGACATTTTCCATTCTTCTTTTAGTGCTTGGTCTTTGCAATATGCTTTCCACTCCCATCTCTGCTTGGACCAACCACATTTCAAGGGTACAGTAGCCACAGGTAGCTAATGGCCCCTGCACTGGCAAATGTGGGTCTGAGTGATTAGTACAGGAGTGACTGGCTGAGAGACACTGGAGTTCAAGGTCCTCAGGGGAGGAGGAGAGTTCAGGGAACTAAATGGCCAGGCTGTTGGTAGGATCATCTTTACGTATATTGACAATTCCAAGAACTAACAGGGAGAACTTTTAAAGAGAATGACAGACAATAAGCAGATAGGTAAAATCAGAGAGAAACAAGGAGAAGTCAGCAAGTGAGGAGTAATGGAATTTCTAGGGAGAAAAGTAGGAACGTCTGAAAACAAGTGAGTAGAATTTCTATCCCTCCTCATGGTACAAGGGCTGGAGGGAGAAGAAACAGCCATCACTGGAGAGACCTTCTTTGGGAATCAGTGTCTTCAGAGGTTTTCAGTATGGGGAAAATAACCCATTAAGCAAGAAATACCAGTTTGCTTGGGATATGGACGTGTCTTGGCTGAGGTTGAAGAATTGTGTAATAGACATTTTAATAAAAATACTTTTATTTTTCAAATATTTTTCAACAGAAGTAAAGAAAGCTTTGCCTAAAATTATAATATGAAGGACAATTGGGGTTCAGCCGGGGTGGCTCAGTCAGTTAAGCCTCTGTCTTCTGCTCAGATCCTGGGATCGAGACTTGCATGGGGTCCTTGCTCTGTGAGGAGTCTGCTTCTCCCTCTCACTCTGCTCCTCCCCCCGCTCATGCTCACTCTGTCTCACTCAGTCTCCCTCTCATATAAATAAATAAGATCTTTAAAAAATAAATAAAAACAATTGTTTTTCTGGATGGGAAAATTCAGGGAGCATATGATTCAAGTTAATGATTGGTTATTTCTGGGAAGTAGACCTCCAGTGACTTTTTCGTTTTTGACTTAGTGCATTTTTTGCATCAATGTGTTGTTATGATAAGTATATTTCTGTTTGAATAAAAAAATTCAAAGACCTATTTTCTCCGTGAAGTCTTTTAATTTGATATATCCTCTCTCCAGAAGAGAGAACAGGCTTTTCAAAAGAATTACCAAGTGAATAAGATTGGGGTGTGTGTGTGTGCGTTAAATACCTAGTTAGATAAAAATACGAAGAACAGGGGCGCCTGGGTGGCTGAGTGGGTTAAGCACCTTACTTCAGCCTAGGTCATGATCTCAGGGTCCTGGGATGGAGCCCTGCATTGGGCTCTCTGCTCAGCGGGAAGCCTGTTTCCCCCTCTCTCTGCCTGCTTCTCTGCCTACTTGTGAACTCTGTGTCTGTCCAATGAATAAATAAAATCTTTAAAAAAAATACAAAGAAGAACCAAAGTGATCAAGCTGTCATTAATGAAGGAAACCAGAATATGTCACCTTAAAATATATTTCTTTGTCTTAAAAGTTATTTTAAGCTGAAGAGCATTAAGAGCTGTAAATGCAGAAAAGTTTCCCTCTTTTCTGCTTAAAGGCAAGAAATAAATTCTCATTTTACTGGAAATAGACTCTTACCAGCCTTGAGAAGGCACCAGAGTAATCTGCAAACGAATTGTTAAACTATCTACTAGTTATTTCATCATACATAACCTTTGGTCCAAACCCCTTTGTCTTGTCATTTCATTCTTCCTTCCTTCCTTCCTTCCTTCCTTCCTTCCTTCCTTCCTTCCTTCCTTCCTTCCTTCCTTCCTTCCTTCCTTCCTTCCTTCCTCCTTCCTTCCTTTCTTCCTTCCTTCCTTCCTTCCTCACTCTCTCTCTCTTTCTTTCTAAGGTATAAAAGCCTCTCATACTGGTCAGTTTTGGTCTTCATTCTCTAATGAAGTCTCCCATTTACATGTACAAATTCAATAAAATTTGTGCTCTTTTCTCTCATTAATCTGTCTGTCATTTTAATTTTCGGACACAGCCAGAAACCCTAAGAGAGTGGAGGAAAATTTCTTCCTCAGTTAGGATGAAAATCCTAAGTGTTCACTGTATACAAAGCAAATGCCAACCTTCCCCAGGACAATGTGTTTCTCAGACTAAACACCAAGGCAGGCAGCTAAAAGAAAGCTTGTATCAATTGGCACAAGTGTATTTACAGAGCTGCTGAGAAATTGCTATTGATGTGTGAAATGGATTTAACAATCAATGAAATAGCGCCCCCATCAAAACAATCAGTAAGAGAGCAATGGCTCTTCTTCTTCTGTAAAATAACATCTGCCCCAGGGGCTCCTGGATGGCTCAGGTGGTTAAGCATCTGACTTTTGTTTTGTCCCAGGTCATGGTCTCAGGGTGGTGAGATGGAGCCTGGCATTGAGCCCCACATCGGGTCCATGCTCAGCATGGAGTCTGCTTAAGATATTCTCTCTCACCAATCTCTCCATGCCCTCACTTTCTCTAATAAATAAATAACTATTAAAAAGAATTACACCTATCCTTAGTTGGTAGCAGCAACTGTGGTTTTCAGAGCCCATGGCCCTTCTATAATAGCCTTTTTAGACTGATATGACAGGAAACTTTTGCTTGAAATAAGCCCCAATTCTTACAAGTCAAAATGATAATTTGACTTAAAAATAAGTTTTGGGGCACCTGGGTGGCTCAGTGGGTTAAGCCTCTGCCTTCGGCTCAGGTCATGATCTTAGGGTCCTGGGATCGAGCCCCGCATTGAGCTCTCTGCTTGGCAGGGAGCCTGCTTCCCTTCCTTTCTTTCTGCCTCCTTCCCTGCCTACTTGTGATCTCTGTCTGTCAAATAAATAAATAAAATATTTTTTAAAAAGTTTATCCATTCATCTGTTGATGGACATCTAGAAGATGTGGTATATATATACAATGGACTATGCAGCCATCAAAAGAAATGAAATCTTACCATTTGCGATGACATGGATGGAACTAGAGCATATTATGCTTAGCGAAATAAGTCAACTGGAGAAAGACAACTATCACATGATCTCCCTGATATGAGGAAGTGGAGATGCAACGGGGGTGGGGGTTAAGGTGGTAGGAAAAGAAAAAATGAAACAAGATGGGATCGGGAGGGAGACAAACCAAAAGAGACTCTTAATGTCATAAAACAAACTGAGGGGGGTAAGGGGGAGAGGGGTTGGGAGAGGGTGGTGGGGTTACATTATATGTTTAAATTTAAAAAAAGCTTAAATAAAAAAAATATATGATATAAAAAAAGTTTAGAGCTGTCATTTTTTTGTTTTTTATGAATTCCTTCCTCTTAACATTATGTGATTTTTCTACTTGCTATTTTTTAATTACATTATTTTTATTAACATACAATGTATTATTTGCTCCAGGGGTATAGGTCTGTACAGATCACACATTTCACAGCACTCACCATAGCCCATACCTTTCCTAATGTCCACAGCCCACCCACCCTATCCCTAGCAATCCATAGTTTGATTTGTGAGATTAAGAGTCTCTTATGGTTTGTCTCCCTCCTGATCCCATCTTGTTTCATTTTTTCCTTCCCTACCACCCACCACCCCCTGCCCTGCCTCTCAAATTTCTCATACCAGAGAGATCATATGATAATTGTCTTTCTCTGATTGACTTATTTAGCTCAGCATAATACCCTCTAGTTCCATCCATGTCATTGCAAATGGCAAGATTTCATTTCTTTCGGTGGCTGAGTAGTATTCCATTGTATATATTTACACCACTTCTTCTTTGTCCATTCATCTGTTGATGGATATCTAGGTTCTTTCCATAGTTTGGCTATTGTGGACACTGCCTCTATACACATTTGGGTGCACGTGCCCATTCGGATCACTGTATTTGTATCTTTAAGGTAAATACCCAGTAGTGCAATTTCTGGGTTATAGGGTAGCATTATTTTCAACTTTTTGAGGAACCTCCATACTGTTTTCCAGAGTGACTGCACCAGCCTGCATTCCCATCAACAGTGTAGGATGGTTCCCCTTTCTTCGTATCCTTGCCAACATCTGTCATTTCCTGACTTGTTAATTTTAACCATTCTGACTGGTGTGAGGTGGTATCTCATTGTGGTTTTGATTTGTATTTTCCTGATGCCAAGTGACATGGAGCAATTTTTCATGTGTCTGTTGACCATCTGGATGTCTTCTTTGCAGAAATGTCTGTTCATGTCTTCTGCCCATTTCTTGATTGTATTATTTGTTCTTTGAGTATTGAGTTTGCTAAGCTCTTTATATATTTAGGATACTAGCCCTTTATCTGATATGTCATTTGTGAATATCTTCTCCCATTTTGTCAGTTGTCTTTTGGTTTGTTGATTGTTTCCCTTGCTGTGCAAAAGCTTTTGATCTTGATGAAGTCCCAATAGTTCATTTTTTCCCTTGCTTCCCTTGCCTTTGACAATGTTTCTAGGAAGAAGTTGCTGTGGCTGAGGTCGAAGAGGTTGCTGCCTGTGTTCTCCTCAAAGATTTTGACGGATTCCTATCTCACATTGAGGTCTTTCATCCATTTTGAGTCTATTTTTGTGTGAGGTGTAATGAAATGGTCCAGTTTCATTTTTCTGCATGTGGTTGACCAATTTTCCCAACACCATTTGTTGAAGAGACTCTCTCTTTTCCATTGGATATTCTTTCCTGCTTTGTTGAAGATTGGTTGACCATGGAGTTGGGGGTCTCTTTCTGGGCTCTCTATTCTGTTCCATTGATCTATGTGTCTGTTTTTGTGCCAGGACCATACTGTCTTGATGATGACAGTTTTATAATAGAGCTTGAAGTCTGGAATTGTGATGCCACCAACTTTGGCTTTCTTCTTCAATGTTCTTTTGGCTATTTGGGGTCTTTTCTAGTTCCATATAAATTTTAGGATTAGTTGTTACGTTTCTTTGAAGAAAAAACGGATGGTATTTTGATAGGGATTGCATTAAATGTGTAGATTGCTTTAGGTAGCATAGACATTTTTACAATATCTGTTCTTCCAATCCATGAGCATGGAACATTTTTTCATTTCTTTGTATCTTTCTCAATTTCTTTCATGAGTACTTTATAGTATTCTGAGTACAGCTTCTTTGCCTCTTTGGTTAGGTTTATTCCTAGGTATCTTATTGTTTTGGGTGCAATTGTAAATGGGATCGACTCCTTAATTTCTCTTTCTTCTGTGTTGGTGGTTTATAGAAAGGCAACTGATTTCTGAGCATTGATTATATATCCTGACACTTACTGAATTCCTATATGAGTTCTAGCAGTTTTGGAGTAGAGTCTTTGGGTTTCCCACATAAACTATCATGCCATCTGCAAAGAGTGAGAGTTTGACTTCTTTGCCGATTCGAATGCCTTTTATTTATTTCTTTTTGTTTTCTGATTGCTGATGCTAGGAATTCTAGTACTATGTGGAAGAGCAGTAGTGATAGTGAACATCCCTGCCATGTTCCTGACCTTAGGGGAAAGGCTCTCAGTTTTTACCCATTGAGAATGATATTCTCTCTGAGTTTTTCATAGATGGCTTTGATGGTATTGAGGTATGTACCCTCTATCCCCACAGTTTTGATCAAGAAAGGATGCTGTACTTTGTCAAATGCTTTTTCAGCATCTATCAAGAGTATCATATGGTTCTTGTTCCTTCTTTTATTGATGTATTGTATCACATTAATTGATTTGCAGATGTTGAACCAAACTTGAGCCCAGGAATAAATCCCACTTGATCTTGGTGAATAATCCTTTTAATGTACTGTTGGATCCTATTGGCTAGTATTTTGGTGAGAATTTTTGCATTCATGTTCATCAAGGATATGGTCTTTAATTCTCCTTTTTGATGGGGTCTTTGTCTGGTTTTGAGATAAAGGTCATGCTGGCCTCATAAAATGAGTTTGGAAGTTTTCCTTCCATTTCTATTTTTTGGAACAGTTTCAGGGGAAGGTATTAGTTCTTCTTTAAATGTTTGGTAGACTTCACCTGGGAAGCCCTCTGGCTCTGGGCTCTTGTTTGTTGGGAAATTTTTGATGACTGCTTCAATCTCCTTACTGGTTACAGATCTGCTCAGGTTTTCTATTTCTTCCTGGTTCAATTCTGGTAGTTTATATGTCTCTAGGAATGCATCCATTTCTTCCAGATTGTCAAATTTGCTGGCACATAGTTGCTCATAATGTTCTTATGATTGTTTGCATTTCTTTGATATTGGTTGTGATCTCTCCTCTTTCATTCATGATTTTATTAATTTGGGTCCTTTCTCTTTTCTTTTTGATAAGTCTGGCCAGGGGTTTATTAATCGTATTAATTAATTCAAAGAACCAACTCCTAGTTTTGTTGATTTGTTCCTCTATTCTTTTGGATTCTGTTTCATTGATTTCTGCTCTGATCTTTATGATTTCTCTTCTCCTGCTGGGTTTAGGCTTTCTTTGTTGTTCTTTCTCCAGCTCCTTCAGGTGTAGGGTAAGGTCGTGTACTTGAGACCTTTCTTTTTTTGAGAAAGGCTTGTATTGCTATATACTTTCCTCTCAGGATCACCTTTGCTGTGTCCTAAAGATTTTGAACAGTTGTGTTTTCATTTTCATTTGTTTTCATGAATTTGTTCAAATCTCTTTTAATTTCCTAGTTGACCCATTCATTCTTGAGTAGGATGTTGTTTAGCCTCCATGTATTTGAGTTCTTTCCAATTTCCCTCTTGTGATTGAGCATTGTGGTCTGAAAATATGCAGGGAGTGATCTCAATCTTTTGGTACCAGTTGAGACCTGATTTGTGACCGAGGATATGATCTATTCTGGAGAATGTTCCATATGAACTAGAGAAGAATGTGTATTCTGTTGCTTTGGGATGGAATGTTCTGATGATATCTGTGATGTCTATCTGGTCCAGTGTGTCAAGCCTTTATTTCCTTGTTTATCTTTTGCTTGGATGATCTGTCCATGTTAGTGAGGGGGGGGTGTTAAAGTTCCCTACCATTTTTGTATTATTGTTGATGTGTTTCTTTGATTTTGTTATTAATTGATTTATATAATTGGCTGGTCCCATGTTAGGGGCATAGATATTTCAAATTGTTAGATCTTCTTGTTGGACAGAACCTTTGAATATGATATAGTGTCTTTCCTCATCTCTTATTATAGTCTTGACTTAAAATCTAATTTATCTGATATAAGGATGTCCACCCCAGCTTTCTTTTGATGTCTGTTAGCATGGTCAATTTTTTTCCACTCCCTCACTTTAAATCTGGAGGTGTCTTTGGGTCTAAAATGAGTTTCTTGTAGACATCATATCGATGGGTCTTGTTTTTTTATGCATTCTGATACCCTGTGTCTTTTGTTTGGAGCATATAGACCATTTATATTCAGGGTAACTATTGAAAGACATGAACTTAGTGCCATTGTATTGCCTGTAAGGTGACTGTTACTGTACACCACTTCTGTTCCTTTCTGGTCTATTACTTTTAGGTTCTCTCTTTGCTTAGAGGACACCTTTCAATATTTCCTGTAGGGCTAGTTTGGTGTTTGCAAATTATTTAATTTTTATTTGTCCTGGAAGCTTTTTACCTCTCCTTCTATTTTCAATGATAGCCTAGGTGGATACTATATTTTTGGCTGCATATTTTTCTCATTTAGTGCTCTGAATATATCATGCCAGTCCTTTCTGGCCTGCCAAGTCTCTGTGGATAAGTCTGATGTCAATCTAATATTTCTACCATTGTATGCTACAGACATCTTGTCTTGAGCTACTTTCAGGATTTTCCCCTTATCACTAAGATTTGAAAGTTTTACTCATAGAGGACAGGGTGTGTACCTATTTTTTTTTTATTTTGAGGGGGATTCTCTGTGCTTCCTGGATTTTAATGCTTGTTCCCTTTGCCATAGAGACATTCTCTATTATAATTTGCTCCAACATACCTTCTGCCTCCCTCTCTCTTGCTTCTTCTTCTGGGATCCTAATTATTCTAATATTGTTTCATCTTACGGTATCACTTATCTCTCGAATTCTCCCCTCATGGTCCAGTAGTTGTTTGTTTCTCTTTTGCTCAACCTCCTTATTCTCCATCATTTGGTCTTCTATATCTCTAATTCTGTCTTCTGCCTCATTTACCCTAGCAGCAGGAGCCTCCACTTTTTATTGCACCTCATTAGTAACTTTTTTTTATTTCAACTTGTTTAGATTTTAGTTTTTTTATTTATCCAGAAAAGGATTTAATTCCTCCAGAAAGGGATTATTTAATATGAACCATACCTTTTTCAAGCCCAGCTAGCACCTTAATAATTGTCATTCTGAACTGTAGTTTTGACATATTACCAATGCCTGTATTGATTAGGTCTCTAGCCATTGGTGCTGCCTCTTGCTCTTTGTGTGTGTGTGTGTGTGTGTGTGTGTGTATGTGTGTGTGTGTGTGTGTGTGTGTGGTGAGCTTTTCCACCTTGTCATTTTACCCAGATAAGAATATATGAATAAGACATTAAAATACTAAAAGGGTGGCAAAGACCCCAGAAAAATACATGCTAACCAAATCAGAAGAGACCTGAAAACCAGGGGAAAGGACAGCAGGAAAATAAAAGAAATAAAAAATAAATTTATAGGGGTGCTTGGGTGGCTCAGTGTGTCAAGTCTCTGCTTTCAGCTCAGGTCATGATCTCAGGGTCCTTGGATTGAGCCCACATGGGTCTCTCTGCTCAGCAGGGAGCCTGCTTCCCCCTCTCTCTGCCTGCCTACTTGTGATCTCTCTCTCTCTCTGCCAAATAAATAAATAAAATCTTAAAAAAATACAGCTTCTAACTTGGAAAACCTTTCTTAGACTTGGCATTCAAATTGTCAAAAATATATATATATACATATTTATGTGTGTGTATATATATATATATATATATATACACGCATACATATATATATTAGACCGGTGAGTAGAACAGAGCCATTCGCTAGATGATTTTGTGTATATTTTGGTCTTTTAGAAGAAACTACCTTCCAAAATCTTAAAGAAAGAAAAAAAATATATATATATATACACAAAAATAAGGGTAAACATGATGAAAGGATGGGATATGACTGTAAAGATGAATGTTTAAAATGATTCTAAAAAAGGAATTGATAAGTTCATTGGAAAAAGGGTAAAAAAAGAGGAGAGAATATGATCAGGTTGGAGCTAGATTTAGGCCATATTTTGATCTATTAGAAGAAATTATATCCCAAAATTTGAAAGATAAAATTTATATGTATACAAAAAATAAGGTTAAATACAATGAAGGGATAAAATATGACTATAACAATGAAAACTTAAAAAGATTTTTTTTTAAGTATTGATAAGACAAAATAGTGAAAAAACATTAAAAGATGAAAGGGGAAAGTTTAAAAAATAGAATAAGAAAAAATAAAATAAAAAATGTTTAATTTTGCAAGAGTAAAAGATCATGGGGAAAAAAAGCCATGAATTCTACGTGTTTCTTTCCCCTAGCTCTGGAGTTCTGCAGTTCTCATTGATTGTGAACTCGGTCTGGGCTGGATGTTCTTGCTGATCTTCTGGGGGAGGAACCCATTGCAGTGATTCTCAAATGTCTTTGCCGAGGCCCAATTGCACCTTGCCAGAGGCCAGGCTAAATAATCTGCTCATGTTCACTCTCGGTGGCTTTTGTTCCTGAATGCTTTCTGTAGAGCATTGGAGGATGGGAATGAAAATGGCAGCCTCCCAATCCCAGGCCTGGAGGATCTGAGAGCTCCTCAGTGGGGCCTCACTCCTCAGTGTGCCCTCAGAGAAAAGCAGTGAATCTCTCCCATCTCCCTGGTCTCCAGCCTCACTGCGTGCTCAACTGGCCTGTGACCAAGCATTTCTATCTCTGCCACATGGCCCCGTTTGGAGTCTCCAAACCCAACAGATTCCTGTCATGTGCTCCTGTACTGCTCCTCCTGAAGGAGGAATGAGTGGGGTCTCTCTGGATCTGTCACTTGTGGGGGCCCTGCTTGAAGAACAGTGGCCAACTGTGCCTTGGATCATGGTTTACAGTAACCTCAAGCTGAGAGCTCACTCCTCAGCTTGGTCCCTGTAGCCAGCTTCTCCTCTCTGATGCCTGGAAGCTCTGTAACACTCAGACACCCCCGGTCTTTCTGTGACCCTGTGGGTAATGAGACCACACTGTCCTCACAAGGGCTCCAACACTGCTTAGCCTCTGGAGTGGCGTCCCTCAGTGGAGCAGACTTCTAAAAGTTCTGATTTTGTGCTCTGCTGCTCCACTGCTTGAAGGGAGCCCACCCCTCCCCCCACAGTCTATCTTCCCGTTGCTTCAGATTCACTTCTTCACATGTCCTACCTTCCTGAATGTGGCGATTTTCTGTCCCTAGAATTGCTGCTCTTCTTCTCTTCTATCTCCTGTTGAGTTTGTAGGTGTTCAGAATGGTTTGGTAACTATCTAGCTGATAACCTGCTACCTGAGGTCATTTCAGTCTGCTCCTCCTCCACCATCTTGCTTCTTCCTACTTGCTATTATTCTAGTTCATTGGAATAGTCATACTTTTTCAAGCAGTTTGGATAAATATCAAGATAGATTGATTTAGGTCACAAAGGTACTTTATTATTGACAACATAACAGAATAGAAAGGGCATAGTGTCTGGAATCGATTCTGTCTCCCCCAAATTCATATATTGAAATCCTAACCTCCAAAGTGATGATATGAGGACTTGTGCCTTTAGGAGGTGATTAGGTCAAAGGTCAGAGCCTCCTGAATGGGATGAGTGCTCTATTAAGGAGATTCGACAAAGCTCCCTATTCCCTTCTGCCATGTGTGGATCAATGAGGAAGCAGGCTCTCATCAGACACTGAAACTGAAAACTCCATGATCTTGGAATTTTTAGCCTCTAGAATTATGAGAAGTAAATGTTTATTGTTTATAAGCTACCCAGTTTATAGTGTTTTTGCTGCAGTAGCCTGAGTGGACTGAGGCAGTATTTGAAATCAAGCTTGAGATTTGAATGCAGACTCTACCATCTGCTGACTGTGTAACCATGAGTGGTCACTCAGAGTTTCTAATGTATCTTTTCAGTGTCTGTATAATAAGTAAAGTGACATCTCAAAAAATTTTCACAAGAATTAAATGAGCTAATGTGTCTGTTACATGGTAAACTCAACACATGTTAGTGATCGTTTTTAAGGATTAGCCCATATTGTCAATTAGGAATACTAGCACCAGTTTTTTGTTATTGTTGTTGTTGTTTGTTTGTTAAAAAATTGACAATAATTATAATTATAAGCATATTCCTAATTTTTACATAGAAAAATATCATACCTACTTCAGTCCTCAAAGTCATTTGCAGTCTATGGTTTTTTATTTGTCTTATAATACCATTTAAAAAAGCCCTTCTATATAATCAAATCAATCATGTAATATCATTAAATCAAATGCACAAAACTTCACACTGCTTGTCACAAATAAGAAAAGTTATTGTGCTCTCTGGAGGATATAAAGTCTGCTCTTTTTTTTTTTTTTAATTTATCTGAGAGAGAGAGACAGGAAGAGAGAATGCATGAGCAGAGGGAGTGGGCATTGGAGAGGAGACAAGGCAGAGGGGCAAGGAGAATCCCTGATGAACATGGAGGGGTGGGGATGGGCCAGGTTCCCATCCCAGGACCCTGAGATCCCCATCTAAGCCAAAGTCAGACACTCAACTGATGGAGCCACTCAACTGACTGAGTTATAGGTGCCCCATAACTCCTGCTCTTAAGATGCAGAGACAGAGCAAACATTTGTCAGATGAATTTTATAAATAATAGACTTTCTAAAACTCATAGGAATTCCATTTCACTATAGGTAGATGGTTCTATAAGAAGACATCATGATAAAGGAAGGATTTCAACCAAACCTTCAAGAAATACAGAAAGCATTGGGAGATTATCCATTTTATGTTGCACCCCAAAAACATCTTACAAAGTTGTGCTTATTACATGCTGCAGCTAATGAGACCACACACAATGAACTCAATTTCCCTCTCCCTCTAACATAAGAAACTGCTCCTTCATCAGTGAAAACTCCAGCCTCACTTTTTACTCCTGCCCCCTGGATAAAACTTACCACACCCAATCACCAATCACTTGTAAAGTCACAGTGCTTCTGGTATTTCATTTATTTTACCACGTTTGACACAAGACAAGGTAAATTCATGAGCTGACATGTCAAGATTTTGAGAAGAGGAATTAAATATTTAGGATTTTCAGTACAGAATTTTCCAAATTTTGTTCTATAGAATACTAGGTCTTTGATAAATTTCTGGAGATTTTTAAAGCGGAATCACCTAAATTTGTGACTTACCATGCACTTTGGCAATTGTAAATGTTTTAAGAAGACTTGCAGTGCATACACCTGCTTATGCACAGCCAGCATTTGACAACAGAAACCTTTATTTTTATTATTTCTACGAAATCAGTGAGAGAAGTTGATGAGTTAAACTAGCCCTGTACTAGTAAACCTTCTTAGGCAATTCAGTCACAACATAATCCTTAATAGAATACTATTAATTGAGATTAGTGACATCCATCCAAAACTTTCATTCATATTGTAGGTAATTTCCTTATAATAGAATAACAGAAATTTCTCTTTGTCTCATTACTAGGACTTTTCGTGGATTTCCTGAATAACTGATTTATCTTTATTGCAATAGGACTGTAAGTCAAGGACTTATATAACTTCCTTCTTTGTATTGGCTGCTGGAAAACTTAGAGCCATATTTTGGCTTTATAATAGTCTCATTTCTGGCTTAATGATATCTTCTTACCTTCATTTTCCTTTTGACTTATTCTTTTTATTTGCCTAGTTTTAGCTGCATTTTTTCCCATGCTCATTGAATGAATATTATAAATTGCCTTGAAGATTTTTTTCTTTTCTTTTGGAATAAGAGGACGATAAACAAATACATAACTTTATTTTACCAACTGCCAACTTTTGTTTTCATTTGTTGTTCATTTCTTTGGTGGGAGCAGGGAAGAACACACTTTGATTTCATTGATTATTTTTAAAAACAGAGTCACATGATAATTTACCTCAAATATCTGAAGGAGAATGAGTCATTTGAACAAAACTTCAACAAATGGCATCTTTGCTCTTCTTTTATCTTTTAAATTCTTATGAAAATAGTGTATCAAAATGTTAAGGATTTATATATTGAAAATAAGTTATTTACTCCCATTAAACAGAACAGTTTTGCATTATTTGGTCCCAGAATTTTAGTTGACACTCTTGCATGTGCTCATGGCAAGAATATTCAAGAGCAAGAGGTCAGGGCTAATGAGAAGTCTGTTTTCACCCTCCCAGCCTTGAGGATGCTTTCTGTGTAGGCAGGGGGAAACTCTGGTTTTATTTCACCTATGAGAAGAAGAGCTAAGCATTTTTTTTTATTCAAGTTGTCACCCATTACCCAGTACGTTTATAACTGCCTGAGGCAAATAAGAACACTGGTGAGCTTAATAGGTATCTGACTTTTTCACACTAAGTGAAACCCGGATGTGATCACCATGTTCTGTTGGAACAGATATTTCACAATTGCATGAATAGACAAAACTGCTGGCAGAATTAAGTGTCACATGTCCCTGTCATTGTAGGCAAGCAGAACTCAGAAAGACCTGCATCGAAACAAGTATAAACAGTCACCCTGTGGCCAACTTTCTTTTTTTTTTTTTTTAAAGATTTTATTTTATTTATTTGACAGACAGAGATCACAAGTAGGCAGAGAGGCATAGAGAGAGAGGAAGGGAAGCAGGCTCCCCGCTGAGCAGAGAGCCCGATGTGGGGCTCGATCCCAGGACCCTGGAATCATGACCTGAGCTGAAGGCAGAGGCTTTAAGCCACTGAGCCACCCAGGTGCCCCCCAACTTTCGGTTTTGGCTCAGGTCATGATCTCAGGGTCCTGGGATCAAGTTCTGTGTCAGGCTCCATGCTAAGTAGGGAGTCTGCTTGAAGATTCTCTCACTTTCCCTCTATCCCTCCCCAAGCTCACTCTCTCTCTCTCTTTAAAATAAATAAATCTTTAAAAGAAATAAAATAAAATACCTACGACATTATGAAATAAAAAATACTATGTAGAAAATACTAAGCCCTTGTTTCTACATCAGAGATATGACTCTTTGGGTATTCTACTGATATGTTTTTTTTTTTATTATTAATTTTGGGTATGTTTCTTCCAATTTGGCTGTTTAAATAAATCCAAGCCTGGAAGCCACTTTGGAACTAGTGAGACTTATTCTTTCACAGATGCCTTACTTTCTGGAGAAGCTAGTAAAATTTTCACATAGATCAGATTCTGGATATTGCAACTTTGTTAAGTTATTAAACAAAAGTTTAAATCAAAGTCAAATTAATAAATCACTACTATAAAAAATGATTTCCTTATTGTGTAAGAAAATTAAAGGTATTCCTAGATTTTATAGCAATGCAAAACTCGGGACTTGATCCCTGATAAAGAGGAGAATCATTAAAGTATACAAAAAAGAAAAACTCAGTTTTCTAGGAGTTGTGTGTCCTTTACTTTTATTTTTATTTTACTTTTTTTTTAAGATTTTATTTATTTGACAGACGGAGTTCACAAGTAGGCAGAGAGACAGGCAAAGAGAGAAGAGGAAGCAGGCTCCTCGCCGAGCAGAGAGCCCAATGTGGGGCTCCATCCCAGAACCCTGGGATCATGACCTGAGCTGAAAGCAGAGGCTTTAACCCACTGAGCCACCCAGGTGCCCCTCCTTTACTTTTAAACAGAACACCTTACTTTTGGTCACCAAATGTATGGAGGTTTTTCCCCTTCCCAGAAATTCTCTCTCTCTCTGTCCCTAGTTATTACAACCAGTGAAGATTTTAAAATCCCACTTGGAGGGGCACCCGGGTGGCTCAGTGTTAAGGCCTCTGCCTTCAACTCAGGTCATGATCCCACTCTCTGCCTGCCTCTCTGTCTACTTGTGATCTCCGTCTGTCAAATAAATAAATAAAATCTTTTTAAAAAATCCCATTTGGAGGGACACCTGGGTGGTTCAGTTGCTTAAGCCACTTCCTTTGGCTCAGATCATGATCCCAAGGTCCTGGGACCCAGTCTTATACCAGGCTCCTTGCTCAGCAGGAAGCCTGCTTCTCCCTCTGCCTGCCCTTTCACCTGCTTGTGCTCTCTCTCACTCATTCTCTCTCTCTGACAAATAAATTAATAAAAATCTTTTAAAATATTCCACTTGGACATTAGGTGAGAGCAAGACAAAAGGTGGACAGCAAACTAAACTGCAGATCGATCAGACAGGAGAATGTGGTCACTTGTATTTCCACCAGACAATGGCTACAGGAAGGAGAAGTGTCCCTCACAGGCAGGATCTCTGTCAGAGTAACAGTATACAGAGTCCACCATGAGCTCCCAACTAAACACATGGGAGAGACAAGAACAAAAAGCATTTAAAAGGAAGGAAAAAGAAAGCTGGACACCAGCTGGATTTCTTAAAGTATGACTCAATTCAACACTATCTACCTGGAGATAGTGTCAGATCCAATAGGTTAAGGGCTCAGTCCCACAAAACTGCCTTCACCCCAGTCGCAAATGGGTCCCCAGGTTACCCACAACTTCTGTCCAGTGTGGCTCCAAATAGGAGGTTCCCATGATGCCCTCCTCAAGTTCAATTAATTTATTGGGGTGGCTCAAAGAAGTCAGTGTATTATTTACTAAGGTTGACTAGTTTGTTAAAGGACATGATAAAGAATACAGGTGAGCAGGCAGATGAAAATGTACATAGGGCAAAATATTTGGGGAAGAGTGCAGAGCTTCTATGCCTTCTCTGAGTGTGTCACTCTCCCCACACCACAACCAGTTCACCAACCTGGAGCCTCTGTTAACCTCACACTACTAGAATTTTTATGGAGACTTTATCACATAGGCATGATCGATCATTAACTACATTTTCAGCCCTTTTACCTTCTCAGAGAATGAAGGGTGGGGTAAAAAATTCCGGGCTTCTATTCATAGCTTGTTCTTTCTGGTGACCACCTCTCATCAGGAACCACCAAGAAGCTCATCCGGAGGGGCCCTGATAGAACAAAAAACTCTCCTCTCACCCAGGAAATTATAAAAGTTTTAGTTTTATCAGAAACTAGGGTCAATGACAAAATATTAGAACCAAAAATGTTCCTAGTGCTCTTACCACTTAAGGAATTACAAAAAAAAAAAAAAAAAAAAAAAAAAAAAAAGATACAAAGTCTAACAGTTTGGAATTACAAGGCAACAGATGTGGGAGAAAAGGGCAAATACTTCAGAATGAGAGTCATCTGCTTATATTCTGGCTCTGTCCATTACCAACATCTGTGCTCTCAGTTCTCAGAGGACAGAATCCATGAACGTATGGAACAACCCTAGCATAATGCCTGGCATATAGTAGATGTTATAAAAACAGTTCTTTTCTCTTTCTCTTTATTGATTTTTCTCCAACCATTTGTGATAATCATTTCACAAATATTGGCCAATTACTTGGAAGGATCAATTTAAGCTCAGACTCATGAGAATTCAAAATGCACAGACGATCATTAACTGCACCTGAACTTTTACTGAGAAGGTAGCAAATTATTGACTCACTGACCTGGCTTTGTGCACAGATTAAATATTACTATACAACACATGGTACCTGAAGCTTCACGGTTTTTTTTTTTCTTCAAGATTATTTATTTGAGAGAGAGAGAGACAACAGAAAGAAACAAAGGAGTGGAGAGGAGCAGAAGGAGAGGGATAAGTAGACTCCACGCTGAGTGCAGAGCCCAAGGTGGGACTCATTTGAAGCTTCACAATTTTTAAACAAACCTCAATGACTGGTTATCCATGTTTTACCTTCTTCTATCCATGTTTTACCTTCTCAGCTGTCTCCATATTCTCAGTAAGCTACTTCTCTGCTTGATACCTTTGCATCTTTGACTCTGTTGAACAAAGGGTGATGAAAAGATGAGATTCAGTTTTGTTGAGAAATAGTTGTGTCTTTATTTACCTGGCTTGAAGCAAAAGTCAAGAGGAAGAATACACAGTACTACTTGTCTTGAGGAAATACAACCTAATGAGAAAGACAGGCAGAAAACCCAAAGATAACAATGACATGGGATTAAGTCTAAGAATTTAAATACAAAGTGTTGTTGAGTCACTGAAGAGGTGGTAATTATGTTACCTAGGGTACATCATTTTTTAAAAAAAATATATTGTTTTTATTTTTATTTTTTTTAATATTTTATTTATTTATTTGACAGACAGAGATCACAAGCAGGCAGAGAGGCAGGCAGAGAGGAGGAAGCAGGCTCCCTGCTGAGCAGAGAGCCCAATATGGGGCTCGATCCCAGGACTCTGGGATTATGACCTGAGCTGAAGGCAGAGGCTTTAACCCACTGAGCCACCCAGGTGCCCCTACCCAGGGTACATTAGAAAGAGAAAGTGATATTTAAAATATCTTTTAAAGAATGGGTAAGAGTTCAGTAGGTGGAGGGGCAGAAGATTACTCTAAGCAAGGAGAATTTAGAAGATTCCAGAACTTAGTATCTATGCTTTGGATTTATTTCAAGACATTTGGGTGGGAAGTGTTGGAGAATGAAATCTGAAAATTACACAGTATAAGAGTGTGAAGTCTTAGGTTCTCTGCTAATAAATTAAGGCATTATGCATGTTTTGTTGAATATTTGAAGATACAAGTTTATTCCAGTAGCATTAGAATTTGTTTCCCTCTTCTTTTTCAAAGAACAGACTTGTTTTAAATTTGGCCTCCACTGATTTATGTAATGTTTGTTATTTTGGATATATAGCAGAACTAAGCTAGCCAAATGATTTGGTCTGGCAGAATGCTCACATTTTTGGCAAACATATTATCCCCAACATGTCCAAAGTTTACAGAGTTCAGTTTCTGTCCCAGTTGAAATGAGAGCCTACCTAAGAGCACACAGAGAGGGCTGATTGGCTGGTGCAGAGAGAGCAGGACAGATAAAGGGCAGCTGTAGATCATCTGGGAAGGTCAACAGTATCACCATTCCAGAGTCAAACTTGAGTGCTTCACAGACGGTGTGTTTTCACCATGAGTGGGTGCCCATTCTTAGGAAACAACTTTGGGTGAGTATTTACCTCTATTTGAAGGATGGCCAGGATCTTAGAAATGCCAAGGAAGAACATTGCAATTTCTGAATTTCAAAAGCATTCAAAACTGCCATCCTTCTTCTCTTGTTAAAAATCTCCTTTAAAATCAATTAGCGAGAGAATTTTGATCTCTCATATTATTAGTTATTACGCTTTCTCAAGACCTCCTGTTTTTCTTCTCCCTTATTAAATCTGCAGAGGTGCTTTTAAAAAATTATCCATAGAAGGCAATGAAGGAGACAAATCACAAACTGGTGTGAATAAAGCCAGCAAAGGAGGACTTATCTACGGAAACTACCTGCATGTAAGTGGTAGAGCTTAGCTTCCATGGTTTGGTGCTAAATTCTGCAAAGTGACATTTTCATGTTTTGGATGTTTTGTTTTGTTTTTCTCAATCACCACAAAGCTTTCTGGATGTAAAGACACAGATGTATGATTTTCAACTTTTGTTATCACAATTCAGGTCACTCCTCTATGAAAATTCACCTCTCTGACAGAGGTACTGTCCAAGCAGAGTGCAGAATCTTAAGCAGAAGAGCATAAATGATAAGATAAAGTGGATATAACTGGCAGACATTGCACAGCTTCCGTAGATAGGACATGGTCTGTATATCCCAGCCTGGATCATTGCAAATGTATCCAGAAAGATGATTTTTTTTTTAAATCCCTTATTGGAAAGTAGAAATGTTGAAGACACATGTTTTCTTAAAATCATTAGTAAATGCAAGAAGGATATTACAAATGCAGTATTTGGAGACCATAAATGTGGCCTGTTTGTCTTCTATATTTTTTAAGAAGTGAAATGTTTAGAGCCTTTGATGCTTTCATTGATGGATTAATAGGGATGAGCTGATAAAGGATGTTAAAATCTTCTTAGAAAAGGCTCTTGGGATAAAAGAGTAGAAGATAAATGGTGAGCTAAGTAAGTTACCCAGGTTTTATCACACTCATTTCAAGAGATAAAAGGGTTACAATTTCTCGCTGAGTACAGTTGTACTTGTTATGTAGAATCTACCCAATATAAGTTGTTCTGAAAAGAATAAAAATCATAAATTTAACTCATTCTTTATGACTAAGACTCATGAATTGTTTAAAAGATTGCTTCTGGAGAATTTGGGAATTTGGGGATTTTTTTCAATATTGTATTCTACTTCTTATTAAAATTGATTAAAAACAAGATTTACAATTTCAAAATTAATTTTTCTTTTTTTTTTTAATTTTTCAGCTTGGGGCACCTGGGTGGCTCAATGGGTTCAGGCCTCTGCCTTTGGCTCGGGTCATGATCCCAGGGTCCTGGGATTGAGCCCGCATCGGGCTCTCTGCTCCGTGGAGAGCCTGCTTCCTCCTCTCTCTCTGCCTGCCTCTCTGCCGACTTGTGATCTCTGTCTGTCAAATAAATAAATAAAATCTTTTAAAAAAATAATAAAATAAATTAAAAATTTTCAGCTTTATTGAGATATAATGGATGTATAACATTGTGTAAGTTTAAGGCCTATAACATGTTAATTTGACACACTTCTATATGGCAAAATGATTATCACCATAACATTAGCTAACATCTACATTGTATCACATAATTACCATTTCTTTTTTGTGGTGAAGACATTTAAGACCTACTCTCTTAGCAACTTTCAAGAATATAATAAAATTTATTAACTATAATCACTATGCTATACATTAGATCCCTATAACTTGTCCATCTTATAACTGGAAGTTTATACAAAATTAGTCTGTCTTTTTTGTTGTTGTTTTTTGTTTTTAAGTTGGAAAAGGTTTTGAATGCACAGGAACTTCAAAGTGAAATAAAAGGAAATAAAATCCATGATGAGCATCTTTTTATCATAACTCATCAAGGTAAGTTGCACAAAAGATTGAATGGTAACTATTCCACAGGCATTTCCCAACAATAATGAGGAAAGCATTGTGAAAGATCAAGGAATCACCTCCTTTAGAAATTCTTCAGAATATTTTGCTGCCGGGTAAATTCTCATAAGGCATCCCCCTAGAATTTATAACAGTCTTCTTTAGGTTACTTCACTGCTAATTGGATCAGGTAGAACTTTAGCTCTTTCTTAAATCCAAGGGAACTTTCTATCTCTTGGAATTCACAAGGAATTTGCAAGATAAGATAGTACTGTTTTTCAGCTTGGAACTTTAAATAATTATTTTCAAAGGATGTGTGGCTCAGTTGGTTGAGTGATCAACTCTCAGACTCCTGATTTCAGGTTAGATCATGATCTCAGGATTGTGGGAGGGAGCCCCACATCGGGCTACTTGCTGGGTAGAGAGTCTGCTGGAGATTCTCTCTCTACTCCTTTCTCTGCCCCAGCCCCACCCCCCAAAATAAATAAATAAATAAACTATTTTCAAGAATTAGACATTCAAATTTATTGTGACTTTACATAATTATATATAGATCTAGTATTAAACAAAAATATAAATTGTGTCTAAAGTGTGCATTTATTCTCTCCAGACTTCTTACCTCTGGGCCGTGGTTTTTAATGTAGGAATCCATGATTTCAGGAGTTTAGAAAGTACCTGATTCATTGAAATTGTGTGCAGAATTTCATGAATATGTGTCTTAAAGAGGTCTGTGACCCCAGCATATTAAGATTAACTCTAAGACTGTTGGAGCATAATAGTGTCCTTTGTCTGAACAGGTCCAGTGATCCATACTAGTCAGTGCCCCATTTCTAGACATGTTTTCTTTCCCTACCTGTTCATTGTGTCTTTTCCTCAAATGGTTGCTTGCTTCACTGACTGGTTAAAATGATCAGCTCCTTAGAGTAAAAAGATGAAGGTGGAAAACAATTGAGCTGATGTGTTACCTATCCTGTTTTCGTGTTTACATTTTTATTGGTGATTTAGACTAAGACAAAAACCAACAGAAGAGGAATCACGGCAGGGTAGCACATATTTGGAATCAGAAAATTGTTTAGAATCCTCTCTCTACTACTGTAAATTTATGTGGCCTTAGTCAGATTTCTTGAGCAATAATTCTATTTCTCCATCTATAAAATGGGGACAATTATTTTATCTTCTTATTCATAGAGTTTTTTGAACATAAAATGAGCTCATATGCATCGAGCACTTAGCCCAAGTACAGCACAAGACAAGCATACAGCAAATGGGAGCTATCATGATTTGATAGGGAGACTGTCCTTCCATTCTTCAGTTATGACACATGGTCAGTGGGTCATGGAACTAGTCATGCAAAGTTAAACCTGAATAAAAAGATACAGAAACTGATTAGTAAATATTTAATTTTCTCTTGGTCCAAATATGAAAATTGTATTTCTGGAAGTCTTCTTAAATATAATTTAAAATTATGATCTGATTCCTCATACTTAGCCATAACCTTTACCCATACAATAACACCAAATAGAATGCACCAGATATCTCTAAGATTTTTGAAATTCTATGCTCTTCTAATGACTGCATGGCTATTTAGTTCATTTATTCATAAAATGATCACCCAATGTTTATCTTATGCCACACACTGTACTAGGAACTCAGGGAGATAGATAAATACAATGAAGTTTTAGACTATTCACAAACTTGTCCTCTCCATAATATTCTAAGTGTCCAGAAAACAAAATTTTGTCATATTCTTCAGGTTAGTGATTATTAATTATCTAAGGATAGAATGGAGATGAGTGTCACTTCTGCTTTCCCATAAACCTCCGGCTTCCACACAGGAAATTGGAATTAGATTATGTGCTAAATCTTAAAAGACCTAGACAATTTATTTGTTGAAAGAAGTCAAAATAATAATAATGAATATGAAGCATATAGATAACATGGCTGGCATAGTAAAACATTCAATGAAAGAAGACTATTATAACATTAACACTAATATTTGTTTATAGTATAAATATGATTATATTAGCATTTATTGTTTTAAAATTACATTTATTTCTTTTTTGATATGTTAACTCTGTCTTTTATGTAGTTATGGTAAAAAATGCTCCCATAACTTTTGAGTTGACAATGATTTTTCTCATTGCAGCTTATGAACTCTGGTTTAAGCAAATCCTCTGGGAATTAGATTCTGTTCGAGAGATCTTTCAGAATGGCCATGTGAGTTCTCATGTCACAATGTTGGACTTATACTTTTTTTTTTTTAGAATGTAGAATATTGTTAATTAGAAAAACTTACGACCAAATGATGGAATTATTACTTAATGGAAACATTTAAAAAACCCTTCCGAGTGGACAAGTGTGTAGTCATACTTTCCCAGTGCCTGTTACCCTAGAGTTACACATTGCTTTAAGATTCAAATTTCAGTTTCAGGCCCCTTGTTTAGAACTCTATTTTTTTTTTTTTTGCACTTAAAGAAAGTTGTTATATGTGATGGTAGATTGCCAAGATAGCTAATATAGATCCTTTAAATAATAGGTACCAAAATTGTATTTCTTGTGTGTGTGTGTGTGTGTGTGTGTGTGTGTGTGTGTGTGTGTTTTCTTTCAAGATGTTATTTCTAATGAATACTTGCTATGGGGAGATAGGAACAATGATGAGGAAAGTGAAACAAGAAGAGAGAGGAGTGATAGAAGACAGAAGTGGTAGAAGAAGAAGAAGAGAGTGGTAGAGGAAAGTAAAAGAGGACACCTGAGTGGCACAGCCAGATAAGGGGCTGCTTTCTGCTCAGGTCATGATCCCAGGGTCTTGGGATGGAGCACTCTCCCGACTTATGTTAATGGCCACTTTGAGGCTCTCCGTAAAAAGCAGATTTATCCAGGCATTGCTTAATCTTCACCCGGAGGTTGCTATGTTTCCTAGACCTTTATTCCTCAAAGCCAACTAAGAGAGAGATTTACTTTGACATCAGTGGCTGTTGTGTTCTGAAATTGACCTCTCACTTGCTTCCATATAATTTTCTCTTTTTAAAGAAATAGAAATGACTCCTCTTTTGCAGACAATCTTTGCGCATAACTCAAAGTGGCTGTTAATTCAATATATGCTTATGGCAATTTTTAATTCCCACGTTCCTCTTTAAAATAGAGTAAGTTAATAGGAGTACACTGTTGTTGATAGTCTGTTGTATCTCCCAGAAACCAAGATTGATTACTTGATGTTTCATTTCTTAACCATCAGGTCAGGGATGAAAGGAACATGCTGAAGGTTGTTACTCGGATGCACCGGGTGGCAGTGATTCTGAAACTACTGGTACAGCAGTTTTCCGTCCTGGAAACCATGACGGCCTTGGACTTCAACGACTTCAGGTGTGGACTGGTGGCTTTGTAAGAAGGGTAATGGGCATTAAGGAGGGCACATGTTGTGATGTGTGCACTGGGTGTTACATTGAACACTACATCAAAAACTAATGACATTCTAGGGGCACCTGGGTGGCTCAGTGGGTGAAGCTTCTGCCTTCAGCTCAGATCATGATCTCAGGGTCCTGGGATCAAGCCCTACATGGGGCTCTCTGCTCAGCGGGGAGACTGTTTCCCCCTTTCTCTCTGCCTGCCTCTCTGCCTATTTATGATTTCTCTCTCTGTCAAATAAATAAATAGAATCTTTAAAAAAAGAACAGAAACTAATGACATTTTATATAGAGACTAACTGAACATAATAAAAAATAGTTGTTAACTTAAAAAAAAAAAAAAGAAGGCAGTAGCGTTTGCCCTTTCATTCCTATGGGTAAAAGAGGAACATGTGTTCTGTGTAAAAAGCCTGTCCCACTGACACTGTGTCACTTCAAACATGAGTCTTAATCACAAAGCATTTGAGAAGTTAATAAAAATATTCCTTCACTCCCTTTTACATACGAACATAATATGATTGATTAATTTCAATTCATTGTTGTGTGCCCTGTTTTTATCTAAAAAGGATTTTACACTTGATCTTACCCAAAGGTTGAAAAGCTATTAAAAAGAATTTTAGATAACTTATCAAAATGGCAACATCACTGACACAACACATATAACTAAATTTTTAAAAATTTCAAACTAAAAATAAAAGAGAAACAAGAGTTGACAGGAAACCTGTCAGCAAAACTGTCAGTTTAAGTTATGGATTGAACTATAAACGTTAGTGCTGCATTTCCAGGTAGCCAAAGCCATATATTTATACTTTTTAGTTTTTTGTACTAAAATTGGAGAAGAGCTTTTCTTAAGAACATTGGGTGCATTAATCATGTAATAGGCAGTTTCTCAAACATGAGTGACAGTCAAGTAGAAATTTAGTAAAATTCCTTTGTGGTGGTTTTAAAAAATTGAAGTCTTAAAGCCAATTAGATGAAGGAACCTTAGAAGGATGTAAGAGTTTGGGTGACTGTGGGGTGGGAGTAATAACATTTTTTGATTGCTTATTTTGTGTCAGGCAATATCTCATTTGTTTTACTGATAATATCTCATTGTGCTCATAATGATGCTAGATAGTGAGATCAATGATGATATTCAAGAATATAAATTTTAGGAGGGATTGAATCTGTAAAGAATCTTTAGTACTATAGAATAGGAAATATTGTGCAATGTCCACATGTCTTTATCTCAGGAAAAAATTAGTACACAAACACATAAACATATATGTGTAATATGTATGTGTGTATTTATGTACATACATATGTGCATACATATATGACATTTCCCACACTGTGTACACATTCCATCTTTAAATTGATTAATTTACAGCAACAATGATGTTTAGGGGGCTCAATTTTCTTTCTTTGGTAAGATCAAATCGCAGGTCCAACTCTAAGCAGTTGTGTCCCTGTTCTTGGTGATACCTAAGAGAATAAAACTGATGACCTCTCAATAGAAGAAAGCATAATAATGATTTACAATGTCAACCCTTCTCTTCTTTCTCTTCTCTTGCCTTCCTCCATTTATCCAGAGAGTACTTATCTCCAGCATCAGGCTTCCAGAGTTTGCAATTCCGACTCTTAGAAAACAAGATAGGTGTCCTTCAGAGTTTGAGGGTCCCTTACAACAGAAGACATTATCGTGATAACTTCAAAGGAGAAGATAATGAACTACTACTTAAGTCCGAGCAAGAGAAAACACTACTGCAGCTAGTGGAGGTACATACTCAGATACTATCTTTGAAGTCTTACTCCTCATGTCTTGTTAATTTAGTTTCTGTTAGATCAAAATTTTAAAACTCAAGTGTTTTGTCACATTCATTGTAAGTAAAAGCGGAAGGATTTATAAAAATACTTAAACTCAACTAATTAAAATTTTTAAAATATAAAGAACTCTCTTGAGAGTTTCAGAAATATTTAATCAGCTGTGTTAATATTTAATAACCTCATCTTATAAAAAATAATTATTTTAAACAAGCCTACTAAACCACATTTAATTAGCTGATTTTTAAGCTGAGTGTAGTTAATTATTAAATGAGGTTTACTTCTTTAAAATATTCCATTATTGAACAGTTCCACATGTTGTGTATTTTTCTCAATTAACCTAAATTACTAAGAGTATATGACTTTCAGAATATGTTCTCTTCATAACTTAATTCCCTATGGGTTTATAAAAGGTCTTAAAGGATTACTGTTTCTTCATAAGTAAATTATTAAATAAAGATTATATGGTCTTAATTTCCTTCACAAGAGTTTTTTTTTTTCCCTTTGCAAATTAAAATTTTCTTTTAGGGACTTCTATTCTGCACACTAATAACCTCAGTATTGTAAATGTGGATTTAGGTTAATACTTTGTATATAATGCCAAAAACAACTTATAGAGGGAGAAAGAATAACAGAGCTAATTGCAAAATGAAAAATAGGTTAAATGAGAATCCACAGAGATGCATGAATTTTGTTTCATTTTTACATTAAAAAAATCTTGTATATGTTCACTCTCCTGAAATTAAAGTAAATTTTTTTAAAAAGTCTTGTAGACTCTTAAAATAATCAAGTTGTTAATTGATTTTGAAGTTGTTACATATACCATGCTCCTACATCCTTCAGCTCCTAAGCCATAAGGTATTTTGAGAATAAACCAGAAGACTTAATTCAAACAACATTTAGATATGTTCATAGATTTATAGAACAAAGTTGGGATTTCTGTAATAATCTATTTCTTAACAAATAAAGAGTAAATATTATCGATATGATTGCTTTAAAGATTAAGAAGTGAAATATAATAAATTGCTATTCTTTAAATGAAATAGAAGGGAAAGATAATTTTTATGCACAAAAAACATGTGACATATGTTTCTCAAAATTAAGAAAATTTCCCGTTTCAAGTTCATAGATGTTAGGCACAATGTATTTTACATATTTTAAATTTTATAATTTATTTACTTAAAAAAATACTTCAGGCATGGCTGGAAAGAACACCGGGTTTAGAGCCACATGGATTTAACTTCTGGGGCAAGTTTGAAAACAACATTGTGAAGGGCCTGGAGGAAGAATTCACAAGAATTCAGGTATTTATGATGCCATAACTAAATATAAGTTTATTACAGAAGAAATATTGAGAATTTAACAAATCTCCAATTTTCTCTTAAACTTCCATTTTCCTTATATTCTTTTCCTTTCATAAATGTATCTGTAAGAAATAAATTACATGGGACGCCTGGGTGGCTCAGTTGGTTAAGCGGCTGCCTTCGGCTCAGGTCATGATCCCAGCATCCTGGGATCGAGTCCCACATGGGGCTCCTTGCTCGGCAGAGAGCCTGCTTCTCCCTCTGCCTCTGCCTGTGCTTGCTTGCTCTCTCTCCCTCTCTCTGTCAAATAAATAAATAAAATCTTTAAAAAAAAAAGAAATAAATTACATAATAGATTTTATTTTATTTGTATATAATAAAAACTAAATCAAGAAGTTAATTATGGATAAGATTTTGTTTTTGATAAATATATCAGATTAATAGACGTTTTTATTTGTATTGAAAATTTCATATTGTGACCAATTCGAGACAGAAGTAGGCTCACAAAAGACCAGTCAACCAAATATATTTAACCATATAATTTTCCCAGGACTCATACATATTTGCAGGGTCCTTCCTACTGACTCTCAGTTCAAATTTCTTTCATCTTAAGAAAGATATTGTTGATTCTTCATTTCTCATCTTCTCTTCATGACTACATTTCTTGAAAGAATTGTTCCAATTCTATATCTGGAGAGGCTGCATCAGGTAGTACTTAAAGCTGGAACTTTTAAGTTAGTCACACTGCATGGGTTCAAGTCCCACCTTCACAATTTAATGACCGACATAGAACTTCTTTTGGTACTTAAACTCTCTTCACTTCACTTTCACTAATGGTAAAATAGAAAGTAAGAGTATCTTCCTTGTAGGACTATTATGAGCATTAAATTAGATGAATATCTGTAGGGTATTTAGAACATGGTCAGTGTAGGTATTTCTTTATCATCTAATCCTCAACCAATCCAGTCTGTCTTCTTGTCCCCTCATTCACAGATGGCTTCCAGGTATATAAATCCAATGGCCATTTTCATTTTACTTCATCTCCTAGTGGCATTCAATGATGACTACTTATTCTTTCTTGGATATTTTCTTTCCCCTTGGTTTGGTACGACATTGCCTTCCTTTAAATCTCTGGCCCTTATTGTCTTGATTTGTCCCCTTTACTGGCTCAATTTTCTTCTCCGACTGATAAGTGGTGGGATTTCCCAATGCATTGGCTTAGACTTTTTTTAAATTTTATTTTTATTTAAACATATAATGTAACCCCACCACCCTCTCCCAACCCCCCTCCCCCACCCCTCTCAGTTTGTTTTATGACATTAAAAGTCTCTTTTGGTTTGTCTCCCTCCCGATCCCATCTTGTTTCATTTTTTCTTTTCCTACCCCCTTAACCCCCACCCCCGTTGCATCTCCACTTCCTCATATTAGGGAGATCATATGATAGTTGTCTTTCTCCGCTTAGACACCTTTTATTCTCTCTCTGTACTCTCACCACATGAACTCATTCATAACCACTGTTTTAATATCTGCTTCTTTTTTTAAATTAGATTTTTTAAAGATTTTATTTATTTATTTGACAGACAAAGATCACAAGTAGGCAGAGGCAGGCAGAAAGAGAGGAGGAAGCAGGCTCCCTGCTGAGCAGAGAGCCCAATGCGGGGCTCGGTCCCAGGACCCTGGGATCATGACCTGAGCTGAAGGCAGAGGCTTTAACCCACTGAGCCACCCAGGTGCCCCTCTGCTTCTAAACCATAACTCTCAAACATTCATCTCCAGCATAGATAGCTCTTTAAATTTCAAATTACATATTTCACACCCTACTTTATAATTTCCTCCTGGTCCTCTCAAAAACATAATCATAAAACCACACTTAAAAAATTTCCTCCTCCTTCCATGCTCCTATCAACTCAATCTTCTACAAATTGAAGAAATGTTTCCCCTACAAGCCACCTAATTTGTCAAGTCTGCAATGTATAATTGATCGTTTGCACCTCCCTCTTCCTCAGTCACTTCTTCAACTTATCACCAAATCCTACCAATTTTACCTTCTGAATAGCTCTCAGGTATCTCCATTTTATCTATCACCCTTAATCAAATACACATTGCTCTTGTTTTTCACCTGTTCTCGATGAGCAGTGTTCCTCATTTGCAACCATTCTCATGATATTTATGAAAATGACATTTGAGATTAACAAGTCATGTAAATGAATAAAAGGATAGAACCAGTGAGTGTGAGCAAAACCCATCTCATAAGCTACAGTTTCCAAGTTGTATTAGGTGATATGGTAAATACTCCAAGTGCACCCTTTCTGCTCCTGGTGAGTCATTTCTCAGAAGACATGTTTTATGAAATAAGAATCTACAAAATAAGAATCCCCCTTTTGGGGATATTAATGTGATATCTTCCTCCAAGGCTAAGGAAGAGTCAGAAGAAAAAGAGGAACAAATGGCTGAGTTTCAGAAACAAAAAGAGGTATTACTCTCCTTATTTGATGAGAAACGTCATGAACATCTCTATAGTAAGGGTGAGTATTTTATTCTAAGGGTCCTTTCCCAAGGATATATGACTATGAGATCAAAATATCAAATCTTACATGCGGGAAATAAAATGAAAATTTATATTACACTCATAGAAGCAAGAACTGGGTTAATTTTATCTGTTATAACCTTATGTGGTAAGTTTACATGCCCAATCTATCTCAAAGATGTTGTAGTCAGAAGATTTCATAATATGTGTCAGACATGCAGGATACCAGCAGAAATCGAATATGATTTTTCAATTTAGTTCACAACGTAATAGGGATGGAAATGAAGAAAAGACGAGTAATTGTAAACAGTACAGTGGTATAGAGCGAGCAATAAGTATTATGAGGGCAGGGGTGGCTTTGCAGAGGAAATCAGTTTCCCAAGCAGAACAGAGAGCACCTATTTAGACTTTCTAGCATAATTAATGTAAGGCTATTATTTTCTGAATTTCATTGACCAGTGTCATCAATATCTTCATATTTAACTCTTCTTTCATATGTTTGAAATTTTTGTGCTCATTTGTATTTGGAACTTTCATTACAAAGTATTTGTAAATCTTTTGCAAATGAGCAGAGGTAAAAATATTTTTTTAACATAGGTACAAGGCATAACAGTATATGAAATTAATATGAAATGCTACAAACTTTAAGGTTGTTAGTCTCAGTTTTCTATGCAACCTCTGTGAAGAATAGCAAAATCTTATTTTTCTGCAGATAGAGCAAAGCCTTTTAGTAGAACACAACATATGAGATTTTATATAATGGTTGTACTCCCTGAAGCCAAGTGATTCTAAGTAATTAAGTAATTTTAAGTGAGTTAGAAAAAATGTATTTTAGTATAGAAGTCAAGTATTTTCTATATCAAGTTCTCCTAGCATGATACTTAAAGATTTTGAAAATTTAAAATGCATATATTTATATTTTAAATGCATATGTATTATATAAATAAAGTGTGTATATATGAAGTATGTATATATATTATATATATTTGAAGTATATATATGCATATATAGATATATATATTAGTTTGCTTTTTGAATCTAAGGAATATAAAATTTAAACTGAAACATTGTTTTCTAAAAACACATAAAACTTAATTATTTAAGGTGATGATGCCAGATTAATATGACTTCCCTTAATTCCTCATTAAATTGAAACTCACTATGTATCCTGCAGGTGAAAGACGATTATCATACAGAGCACTTCAGGGGGCCTTGATGATCTATTTTTACAGGTAAAAGCAAAATAGAAGAGTAGAACAGAAGTTGAGGAGTGGGTACAGATAATGTATCAGGTATAAAGCTTATAAACTGCAATCATAGTTTTAAAAAGTTATTAAGTTTTGGAGGGAAGCCTAGAAAATAATTTTGAAGATTCATTAGTTTTTGTCTTTTAGATAGTAGGAGTATAACTTTATCCCTATAGTGGGTAGAAATATACATATATACACCCACTAATTAATTAAATATCTTTTTTATTAAATTCTACAGTATATTATATGACATTAAGTGTCCTAAACTGCCAAAGTTTAATCAACCTCAGAAACTTTCATAAAATATCTTCCATCATTAAATGATGTTGTAGTTATTTTTGTTTTGTGAAATTTTAAAAAGTGGATAAAGCGAAAACAACTTTATAAATTGTTATCTTCTTTACTTTGCAATTTCAAGTAAAATTGTCCTCATTGTCTAAAGTGCATGAAGTGTCCCTTATACTCGCATTCCATGTGTATGAAGGCCTCATCTTCATGTTTCATAAATTAAATGTGTCAGAACAATGGAGAGTACACTAGCATACATTAAAACCAAAACCAAAACCAAACCTCTGTGTACTGGACCTCTTGTATTTATTTGATTTTTTAATCTTCTCAAATTCCAGGGTGCCTGGGTGGCTCATTCAGTTAAGCATCTGCCTTTGGTTCAGCTATGAGCTCAGTGTCCTGGGACCGAGCTCTGAGTCAGGCTTCCTCCTCAGCAGGGAGTCTGCTTCTCCCTCTACCCCTCCCCGTGGTTCGTGCCCTCTCTCTCTCAAATAAATAAAATTTTTAAAAAAAACTTCTCAAATTCATTTCTTTAGGAACATCAACAAAACATTTTTGACTCTTTTCCTAAAATCCTGTTCAGTTATGCCTCTCAAGTTTATGTATCTGAAGCAGAAAATGTACTGAGAGTATTGAATAAATGGATGAAGAAAGGAAAAAAATATGTATTAGAGGAAATTAAAAGCAGTTTTTGTTTTTGAGTTTTTCCTAGAAGAAGCTGGTGAATCTGAGGTAGAATATATGTCTACTTTTTTTTTTTTAAGATATATTTTTATTTGAGAAGGAGAGTGAGAGAGCATGCACGAGTTGAGGGGAGGGGCACAAGGAGAGGAAGAATCTCAAGCAGACTCTGTGCTCAGTGTGGAGCCAGATGCAATGTTGATCTCAGGACTCTGAGATCATGACCTGAGCTGAAACCAAGAATCGGATGCCTAACCAACTGAGCCACCCAGGCGCCCCTATGTCTACTTTTTTAAAAAAAAATATTTTATTTATTCATTTGACAGAGATCACAAGTAGGCAGAGAGGCAGGCAGAGAGAGAGAGGAGGATCCAGGCTCTCTGCTACGCAGAGAGCCTGATGCAGGGCTCGATCCCAGGACTCTGGGATTATGATCCGAGCCGAAGGCAGAGGCTTTAACCCACTGAGCCACCCAGGCGCCCCCTATGTCTACCTTTTAACGAGAATCAATGTTGGGTGTCATTCTGGCTGGTTACTTCACATATATTACATGGAATATTCTAGACCCTTTAAACAAATGCTGTAAGTTGAGTAATAGTATTCTCATTTTTGATATGAAGCAACTAAGTTTGAGAATAATTCAGGGCTGTGACTGCTATAGCTCTCAAGAGGCAAAGTTGACATTTGTTTCCAGAACCAAGAGATTATAAAACTCATGGCCTTCTGAACACATTGGATTTGCTTCAGTAGATTTCTTTTTATTATTATTTCTTCTTTAGGGAAGAGCCTAGATTCCAGGTACCTTTTCAGCTGCTGACTTCTCTCATGGACATAGACACACTCATGACTAAGTGGAGATGTAAGTCTCCCTACCCCTTCCAACACTACCACTTCAACCCCAATAATCCTTCCCTCCCGTCCTATTCCTTTATTCCTTCTCTCCATCTGTCTGCTCTCCTTCCCGCTATCTTTCTTTCCTCCTTTGTGGGTGAATGAGTTTGTTTTTTGTATTCTGTTTTTTTTTAAATCAACCCAACATTTATTCTCTCCCATGGCCATTTACCCATTATACACAACAAGCACAGTGCCTAGGGCCCAGACTCTCTGTGGGGGCCCATGAAAATGTTTTATTTAATAACCAGAAGAAAAAATTAAATTTAGATTAAGTAGAATGTCTTCATATATAATCATAACTTATTCATCTTTATGCCATAAAATTTTAAACTATGATTCATATATATGTGTGTGTATATATATATATATATATTTTTTTTTTTTTTTCTTTAAAAGGAGGAAGGGACCCATGAAGGCAAAGGCAGTGAGGGCTTGTGAAAGTCATAATACTGCCCTTCTCTTCCCCTGTTGTGTTCATAGGCTAGTCCATCATTATGTTGGATGGAGTCACATGCATATAGCCTGAACCAAGTCGGGTGCCAGGCAACCTACTGGCCTAATCTGGCTCTCGCATGCAAACCTTCCATATGGCTAAGTGATAAGGGGTGAAGCTTTTCTCAGAAGCAATAATCATTACCAACCCCTTGTTTTTAGAAAATTGTAGAACTAATGGCAGAAAAATATCCATGGAGTTAATCTGTGTGTTTGCCTAGATAACCATGTGTGCATGGTCCACAGAATGCTGGGCAGCAAAGCTGGCACTGGTGGGTCCTCTGGCTATCAGTACCTGCGCTCAACAGTGAGGTAAGATGGGGGAAATTCACCTGTTTTTCTTGCAGGAATCACTGATTTTTGGTTTCTCTACCTACATTATCTAGGAAATGTGACTTATACTTGCTTTGATCTGAACTCCTGACAACACATTTATACTGGTTAGATTAAAGTATTCTTATTAGAGAGGTCATTTTAAAAATCCTTAGTTCTGGAACTTCATAATTCTGATCCTGAGATGAAAAGAGGCATGGTACCTGTGGTCACACGACTTGTGAGGATATGAGGGAGTTCATCCAGGGAGGAACATTTTCAAAGCAGCCTGGCTCAAGTTCAGACTAGATTCAAACAGTTATCATTCATTCCACTAAAGTCCTCTTGCCTGGTGGATGACACAGCTGAAAAATAGTTTCTTGTTTCCTGGTATGATTCTATTTTATAAAGATTACTCCCATCTACTCCAAAGAGTTCCCAGAGGGTGTTTACAAGGAAAGGGGTTGAGATTTATTTAGCACTTAAAACACACTAGAAAGATTTATAGGACATTTGTATTGTTAATTTATTTAGTGTTCCCAACATTATAGATGGAGATAGAGATAGTTGCATACGTATGGAAACCAGGAAATTTACAGGGCCCCTTGGAAAGGGAGAATTAGCTCAAGAACAAATTAGATATTCACACTTAGTCTCCAAAATTCATGTTGCACATGGTTTTCATTCCTAATGTTACTACAAGATTGATAGTTATAAGACATGCAGGTTCAATTTTTCATCATTTTTATACATTTTCATTTTCCCTAGGGACAAACTCAAGACTAAACAACTTATAAAATTCATGGGTTAGAATTTTCACAGTCATCACCTATTTTCTCTTTCCCTGGGGATAAATTCTGTAAGCATGAAAGAGTAAATGATTGTACCACATGGACCTATACATCAGTGGATGGTGGGAATAATGAGCACTTGCAGCATTTCTAGTATTCTGTTATCTCATGAAGTCTTCACAAAGGCCTGGTTAGAGGAAGGGGTTGTAGTTTTATTTCACAGAGTCTGGAACCAAGACACTGAGATTTAGACAACTTGTCCAAGGTCACATGGGTTGCAAGTCACAGAGCAGAATTTGAGCTCTCATTTGACCTCAAAGGCAAATGCTCTTTCTCTATAAAACTGCAACAGTTAAAACAGTTGACTAACACATACAAGAGTGACTGTAAATGTTAAAACCACATTCGTAGACATTTACTACGATTCCAAGTTGGCATTTCAAGTTATTAATCCATTCATGACAGTTATTTGACAGCTACTTTTCAGGTGGGAAATATTTTCTAACTAACAACTAGGAATTTTGTATGCTTAAATGTTTTTGAAATTTTGCATATCATCCTTTCAAAGTCAGAAACAGGAACACACCCTTATCTTTATGAAGGTAGCATGACAATCATAAGACTCTGAGTTTTAGCCTGAACCAGCCTGGTCAGGATCAATGAAACACATAATACTGTTTTATGGGCATGAACTTAGGATGTGGAATGAAAAGGAAGTGGTCTTAATGCTAATATTCCTTAACTCCTTAATGTTACATATATAATATGCACAAAATATAATACATAATGTATAATGAAGCATAATATTAAATACTAATTATGGCAAAAATCATTATCTGAGGAATTTTAAATATTTCATGTCAATAAATCTGTACCATCTGTATATTTGTTTTCCCAGTGACAGGTACAAGGTATTTGTAGATTTATTTAATCTTTCAACATACCTGGTTCCCCGACATTGGATACCGAAGATGAACCCAAGTATTCATAAGTTCCTTTACATGGCTGAATACTGTGACAGCTCTTACTTCAGCAGTGATGAATCGGATTAAAATAATCTGTAAAAATCTATGAAGACATAGATTTCTCAGCCTGTCTTTTTAAAAATTTTCTATGAATTTTCATGATAAACAGAGTCCCACTGTATTATATGTATATATATAGGTAAGCACTGAGGTGCTCTGACTTAATCCTGTAAATAATTTTATTAACTCATTTTTGTGATAACATAAGACTAAACATTAAGATAAGAAGTGAATTCAATTGAACTGTAACATTGTACATAGAAGATTTTCCTGTTGAAATGCAGTATCCCCTGATACCTTAGTATAACCACTTAACACAATCATTATCTCATTTCATAATTTAATGGGCTTGTAAACTTCAGCTATTTCAAGTATTTTATGGAGTAAAATGTGTCATTGTGTACAAAGACTTACACAATAAAAATTTTTAAGAAATAATAAGAATCAGTCTCTTTTCCACATATTGTTTTGGAAATATTGCTTGTATTTATTGGGACTCTTGATGACCTAGGACAGAAATTTACCTGAAGTTTGCCTAGAAGGGACTTTTGGACAATTCCACTAGCTTGAACAACTGGGAGGAGCCTGGGGATGGAGCCAGTTCCTGGAATACTATATTCCTGAACACTTGGAGGACTCTGTGTCTCATTTCTTCTTTTCTCTAGGGGTTGGCTTTATTATTCCTTGCTGTAGGCCAGCTCCCTCCTCAAGCAAGGTCCCAGCTCCCAGCACCTCTGGACCAGAAAGTCAAAGGTGCTCTTCCCAGCTCTGGAAGGCAGTCAGTGTAGGACTGAAGTTGGGAAAGAGTGAAAGTTCCCTCAATTGAAGAATGTTGTTTCCAGAAGAGAAAACACACTAAACAGTGATTTAGTTCATTTCTAGTAAGAAGTACAAGATTAAGAGTTTAGATAAGACAGGAATTTTATTCTTCTTTTTCTAGATTGGCCTGAAGATTGGCAATATTAGTTGAATTTCTTTTATGAAGGAAGTACAAAATTTTATCAAAGGAATCCAAGTGTATATTAACCTTGACCTAGGGTGATTATCTATAAGCAAGCAGCAAATTCTTGATGGAATTGAACTATTCTTTGGTCTTATAATTATGTTTTTTTTATGTCGTCTAGTTTGTCTCTAGATAAACAATCTCATATAATTGCTTTTACCTGTAATGCCCTGTGTGTGTGTGTGATTGTGTGTGTGTGCATGTGCACATGTACAGAGTGCCTGAGAGTGGCTAAGCTGAGAAATACAGAGACAAGTAACATGGTGGCTAAAGGCAATGGCTTTGAAATCAGTGAGCATGGAAACAAATTCTGGCTCTGCCATTTATTAACTATCCATTCTGGTACAAATTCCAGCTTAAGCCCCAGGATCTATCTACGCGATGGGGATAAAAATATTTATCTCAAAGGGCATTTGCATGGCTCAGTTGGTTAAACTTTTGACTTCTGCTCGGGTCATGATCTCAGGGTCCTGGGATGGAGCCCCATGTACGCCTCCCTGCTCAGCGGTGAGTCTGCTTGTTCTTTTCCTTCTGCTTCTGCCCCTTCCCCAGCTTGTGCTTCTCTCTGTCTCTCGCTCTCAAATAAATAAATAAAATCTTTAAAGAAAATACTTATCTCAATCTTTACTCGTCTCATGAAGTAATAAAAAATATATGCTAATAGATGCTCTGTCAACAAGATGTCTTGGAATCTTAGAATAAATGCTATTTGTCAATGTTTATTCTTCTATCAGACTAAATGATTTAACTTAACTCTTTTTATTTTTATTTCTTGGTGTGCCTAAACTAGATAGTTGCAAGAATTTTTTTCCAACCCCCCAAGGGATATATCAGTAATCTTAATGTAAAAGTCAGAACCATTTATAATGCCAGTTACTACCCTTGCCCCCACTCAAACTTACTTCTAGTGCTAACGATCCACTTTAAGTTATAATTTTTAAGTAAGTTACAAAGTCTGTGTAAGGTTGCCTAATTTAGTATTCACTTTGAGATCTTTGTGAAATCACATCTGGGAACATCTTGACGATTTTCATTATGACTCCTAACTATTATGTGTATGACTCCTAACTATTATGTGAAAATCTCACTGCTTTCCTTTTAGCCCCACTGGGGGAACTTCAAGTAGCTTACTATGGCTGGAGCGCAGCATATGTCCTATAGAACAGCAGAGATTGAGGCAAATAGGTAGAAAGGGGCTTCTCTATGAAAGGTCATTCAAAACAGTTGGCATGTTATCTTTTAGGTATTTGGGAATTCCTGAATGGTTCAAAACAGGGAAATAACATGTCTTACAGAAATGCAAATCCAGGGGACACATAGTGAATGGATTATAATAGCACCCATCAGAATCACCTAGAGCACTTATAAAAATAGTGTCTTGGGGTGCCTGGGTGGCAGTCTGTTGAGTGGCTGACTCTTGGTTTCAGTTCAGATTATGAGCTCATGAGTCCCCGGATGGAGCTCTGCATTAGGCTCCACAGTCAGCAGGGAGTGCTGTTTCTCTCTCAAATAAATAAAGTGTTTTCTAAGTCCTCACGTGGCTTCTTTAGCCAGGGACTACACTTTGAGAACCTCTGTGTTAGGGGACATAGGGTTTGGTGACTACTGACTAGTAGAGTTGAGACATAACTAAAGAACACGCATCTAGGAAAGGAGGGTAGAAACAGAGGGAAGGCAGGTGATTAGGTGATGGGTTACTAAAGTGTAGTTGGCCTGGTTCAGTAACATTTCCCTCACTTATACTGACTGGATGATCATATAATATTGTTGTTGTTAACCAAAATAGAGACTCTAGGAGGTGTGGAAGTTTTTTTTTTTTCTTTTTCTTTTCTTCTTTTTTTAGAAGGAGGGAAGTGAAGGGAGTAATTTTGTAGACACCAAGGTTCAGGTGTCTATAGAGAAAACCAAAAATTGAATATATGGATTTGGAACTCAGAAAAGCTTATGGGAATTAGCACATTAACACTGTTCACAAAATGTGGGTCATGCTCTTATCAAGAGTCTTCTTCAACCAAAGTCAAATATAGGTTGTTTTATTATAAATGTCATCAAAATCCAGAACAGCTGAGAGGTATTAATCACTTTGCAATTTAAAAAGTCTTTAACATTTGAAAAAGAGTATCAGGAAAGCACTTACAATGTAGTGAAATCAGTAAATAAATATAAACTAAAACAACCAGCACACAGTCCCCTTCTGACATATTTGGTTAATTAAAATATTAATCAGAATATTAATATTTTTCTTCCTGGAACATTTCTAAATTTGAGTCAACGGTATTTTTTTTGAGATTGCTTCTGATTGGTATAAAAGAAATACAGTGTTTTGTTTTTGATTTTCACTTTCTAAATTTTTTTTTTTTTAATTTATTTGTTAGAGAGAGAGGGAGCGAGCACAGGCAGACAGAGAGGCAGGCAGAGGCAGAGGGAGAAGCAGGCTCCCTGCTGAGCAAGGAGCCCGATGTGGGACTCGATCCCAGGACGCTGGGATCATGACCTGAGCCGAAGGCAGCTGCTTAACCAACTGAGCCACCCAGGCATCCCTGATTTTCACTTTCTAATAAAGGGGATGGATAAACAAAGCTCAAAAGTGAGAGGAAAAATGGGAGGGCTTCAATTTTTTTAGTGGCTTCTGTTACATTTAAGATTTTGTTTTTGTTAAGATAGTCTAGATTACAAAGCAACCACAAGTTTCAGAGAAGAAATGTCTACATATGCAATATTTGATATGATTTCCTTCTATGAACACATTGAATATTTATACTTATTGTACTTATATTTAATCAGAATATCAGCTCTTCTGCTCTGAGGTTCTTACACTGCCACACATCCACACATGATGATTTCTGCAAAAGAAAACACTGGCATCAAGAAATGGAACCAGGTAGAAACCAAAAGGATACACAAAAACGTGGTTAGTATGGGAGTCTGGGAAAAGTAAGCAGAAAAGTGGGAAAACAGACAGATTGGGAAAGTCAGTTTGACTGATACCCCAGATTGCTAGCCTTGGGCTTTGAAAGGAGTGGTGCCTAGGAATGAGAGGAGGAACAGATAGGTAAGATCATGATTTGATAAAGGCTTAGAGGCAAATGAGGCCAAATAAATGGTTATAAAATAAAAATGGAAAGTAAAAAATGAGACTTCTTTAGCCAGGGAAGCCAAACCATCCAGAACATTTAGGAGCGTCAAAGTAAAGAACAACAGAAAAAGAGTAGGAGGCATCGCTCCTCAATACAGGGAGGACAAAGGAAGCAATAAGAGCCCAATGGAGGCCTATTGACAATGAACTTTTCCAAACAGTAATTTATCTCTTGGGCAATGCTACTGGAATTTTTCCTACCATATAGTTGCCATATTGGTCCTTTAATTTCAATCAATTTCTCTTAAAAAGTGGTTTTGTCCTTTTGTTGGTTTCTTTGTGACCTTTCTACTGTTTCAAGGGTAAGCATCTTTTGTGGAGGTAAAGCAATTGGCCTTTCAAAATCTTTAAGAAATTCCATCTCCGAGGGCTGTGATTATAGTTGTGAGAAGCACACCTTATTCTAGGCTGACTGTTTTTGTATATAAAATGTAAGCATTTTAAGCAATGACTGGTGATGATATTTTACAGAGAAAAAGAAATTCTTATCCCCTCTAATCCTACTGGAAGTATATCATTAAAGAGGAACAAAAACAACAATCAAGCCAGATAAAGTCCTCTTCAAATTGAAGAGATTCCTAAAGTAACCTTCATCCCAGGGTTTAGAAACTGTTCCACAGAGCTGGTGGCCTGAAGGTGAACAGCACTGAGAATGGATTTCTTTGTTACATTTCATTATGAACTTTCATTTTTGTCGCTGTCCCTTGATCTTCTCAATATATCACACAAATACAGCAGAAACAGAATCTGCAATACCTAGAGAAAAAGAAATTATTAGTGCTCGTCTATTTCCCTCAAGAAAAAATAATGTAATGCTTGTAGCTGTCAGTATAAACATGGCAACTTCAAAAACAGATATTAGAAGAGATGACTAACATTTTTGTTTCAAGAAACTACAGGGGCATCTGTGTGGCTCAATCAGTTAAGCAATCGAACCTTGGTTTGGCTCAGGTCATGATCTCAGGGTTGTGAGGCAGAGCCCCATGTATGGATCTATGCTCAGTGCTGAGTCTGCTTTTCCCTCTCCCTCCCCTCTAGCCCCTCCCTACACTTGTGTGTACTCTTTCCTTCTCTGTCTCTATAAAGTTAATAAATAAAATCTTTTTTTTAAAGAAACTACAAAAAAAACCACAACAAAGACTTATCTAAATAGATTAATGTATCTGAAATCTTTATGGCACTCATACGTATTGCTCAGAGGAATACAATAATTTATAGAATTGCTTTAAATAAAATTTGAAACTTCAAACTCTAAGATTTTGAACTTTAGCAAAATTTAAATAAATCACAAACATGCCAGGCTTTCTTAGCACACAAGACCATAGATCTCAATGTCATGGTAAAAGCAATAAACAGTTCATTTGAAGACTGGATTTCATTGTAATTAGCTCTGTCTTTAAAATCTCTTGGAGCCATGGAATGCTATCTGTGTTACACTGCTGTTCATATGAGAAATGTGATCATCATCAGGTATTAACTTTTAGGAAATATTCATTTTCCAGAACGATTTGGATCCCTGCTTAATTACTAACCAGGCAGGCACGTGGAGGATCCCACTGGAACATGAGTAGAGAGGAGAAATTATGCCAACTCACCCTAGTAGCTGAGGGCTGCAGAAGAGGTGGTGGGGGGAGGATACAGAGTCATAATGGAGGCAAGTATGAATGAGCATCTGAATTATGTTCTTTCAACTCTCTTGCCAGAGCCTTGAAAAAACCAACCTTCACCCAGATCCAAGTATCACCACTTTGTCAGTTAGAGATAATTTGGGTTTAGCAGCAGAGGCTCAATGAACAGCAGCAGTAATTTATCTGCAAGTTCCAACAATGGAAAAGGCCCCATGATGCTAAAAAGTAGAGGCCTGACTGGTTTGCTAGTGTTCTGGCTAGATTTCTGTAATGTTGACTCTCCTTCATAAGTAATTTCAGAAAAATATTTTATTGGGGTGATAGGCCAGACCACTGATTAACTCTCATGGATCCTACTTTATGATACCTTTGGCCAGTGGTCACTAGATTGAATAAAATATAAAATCTTAAATCTTTTATTTCTCTTTTTTTCCTTCCGTCCTTCCTTCCTTCCTTCCTTCCTTCCTTCCTTCCTTTCTCTCTCTCTCTCTCTCTTTCTTTCTTTCTCTCTCTCTCTTTCTTTCTCTTTTAAGGTTTTATTTATTTACTTGTCAGAGAGTGAGCACAAGCAGGGGGAGGGGTGGAAGGAGAGGGAGAAATAGACTCCCTGCTGAACAGGGATTCCAATGCAGGACTCAATCCCAGGACCCTGAGATCATGACCTGAGCTGAAGGCAGACACTTAACTGACTGAGCCACCCAGGCGTCCCAACTCTCGAAATTTTCTATAACTCTCTATTCTCAGTCTCACTCTCTAGAGGGTTCTACGACTTTTTAAAAAGTCATATGTATGTTAGGAATCATTGTTGAGAAATTAAATGATTGCTTTCATATGCAATATAGTTTAGGTCAAACTTGATTCATAAACTGTGCTGATTTCCTAGATCAAAAATTTTAGATAGGAAATTTTAAATAAAAAATTTTACATATAGGTTTTAGAATACAGTTTAAAATACTTAACTATTTTAATTTGGTTTGTGGTTAACCAGAAACAAAATTGTTATTCAGCAAAAAAAGCATATTTGGTATTTGCTTCAGCCCCTCAGTTCCAGTGTGTGTTTTGCTTGAGTCTGTAGGTGACAAGGGGCATATTAAACCAGAAACGAGCCTAATGCTCAGATTTTCATACATTTTGATACAAAGAAAAAGCAATTCTTGATATCCTTGAGCAGGTATTGTGGTGCATGAATTAGGGAAAT
The DNA here is from genome assembly GCA_003697995.1 of Taxidea taxus jeffersonii. NCBI lineage: Eukaryota > Metazoa > Chordata > Mammalia > Carnivora > Mustelidae > Taxidea > Taxidea taxus. The sequence goes on along the minus strand of RCUC01112539.1, from coordinate 20,817 downwards.
TGATTCAGTTCTTAAAAATAAATTAGGGAGGTGCCTGTCTGGCTCAGTCAGTGGAGCGTGAAACTCTTGATCTTGGCGTTGTTAGTTCAGGCCTCAGGCTGGGTGTGGAACTTACTTTAAAAAATGAAGGAAATACATAAGTTTTGGAGATGTTTTCAGAGCATCTCAGCCTCTTGGTAAATTAGTACTCTATCTTATTAGTACTCTATCTTATTGTATTTTGCACATTATACTTGTTTTCACTACAAGCCCTCTTCCTTTTCAAAATGTGAACATTGCAATGTGTCTTTTTGAGGAACACTATTTTATTTTTATCAGTTGGCTAGAGAATGAAAATTATTACTGCAAAAATGGTCTGTGTACATTGGAAGCTGACTATGGACTTAAATTACAAGCATACAGGTTTGTAATTTTAATATTTTCCAAGGTCTTCCTGGACATTTACCCTGAAGTTTTAAACATGAATTCATGACTCACCACAAATATTGCCTCCCATTTTAACATGGGCGTAGCCATCTACTCCCCATGAACTTCCCCATGAGTTCCGCACAATCCAATATGGAGTACTTCCTACAAAACATAAGACGGTAACAAACCTTGAAAAGTTAAAATTTTGTTGTGAAGCATATTCATTTAAAGAGTTAGTTCTTGATAGATATAGCGGCTCTGAGCAAAGATTAAAAATGTAATGTGATTCTGGCAAGTAAACTTGAGCTGCACTTAGTGTCACACTCCAGTTAATGGAAAAATATATATTTGAATCAGATAGCATGAAATGAAAACACATACACAATTCCAGGGAATTAGGAAAAGGAAATAAAAGAATTTTTAGAAAAATATGATTAAAATAACAAACACTTCTTTTCCCCCAACAATTATTCTAACCATTCCAGGTGGAGAATGCACATTATTTAAATCAGGAATTATTGTTATTTCAACAAGGTTGTCCTCAAAATTGATAGGAGGGACCAGGACAGGGTATTTATACCTGGAAGTCTACTGAAAAGTTGTAGGCAAAGGTAAAGGTCTTAGGAGGACTTAGACGTGGAAGGACCAAATTTCAGCATTTTAAAGGATGGTGATCATTTGTCAGTCAGAGTTCAAGCTGCAAAGCAACCAATCAAGTCTTATCAGCACTTACCTATTTTATCAAACCCAGTTATGAGAACTGCGTGATTTGCTTCTCCACTAGAGCAATGGTGCTGTATTATTCCTCCTAAATAATCTTGCCAGCTTACTGCATCTACTACCACTACCAAGGGGCCAAAGGTAAGAAGTGCTTTTGCCATTTCATCTTCTTGGTCACTACCGGAAGAGGAAATCCATGGTTAAGGAGTTGTTTTTAAGGTAGAGCTATTTTATAAAAAAAATATATATATATATTTAATCTATGTATGGTTAGGAGTAGGTTTGATTGCAGTTACAGAAGACCTAAAAGATGGAAACTAGAGGTCTGAGAGACTGGGTAGTCTAGGACTTCTATGGGGCTCCAAGGTATCAGGAAGCCAGAATCTTTCTGTATTCTGCTCTACCATGGGAGGTTTCCATTGTCAAGGTCAATTAATGGTCCAAGGTGGCTGATGGAGTTCTTGCCATTTAACATATATTCCAGACAGCAGAAAGAAGAAAGAAGTGCAATATTCCTTTGAGAAGACTTCCCAAAACTAACTCACACGCTCTGCATATGTCTATATAGATAACACACACGCTCTGCATAGGACAATGTAGATCTCATTGGCTAGTACTCAGTTAAGAGGCTAAGTTTAGCTTCAAGGAAGATAGGAAATGGAGTTTTGTAGCTAGTTGGCAAAGTATCAAGCTATAATAGGGGGATTCTGTTAATAAGGGAAGTGAGAAGACTAAATGCATGAGATAACTGTGCCATACCAAGTGAGAATCAAGAAACTGACCAACTTATGTGAATGAACGCCAAATGCAGAAATCAGAGGGGAGCATTACACAAAAGTGGCAAATGTCGTTATACAACAGAAGCAAGGATGTACTATACAGTGGCTAACAGAACATAATTTAAGAAAAAAGATCTAAAAAAAGCGATACCAGTCAACTTATTTATATGTCTCAGTTTGGGGAAAATAGTATTTTTTTCATAACAGTGTGTTACAGGTTTCTATGTAATAGGTTTATTGCTATTATTTTAAAATAAGGTATAAAAGCAGATTAAAAAAAAAAGATGCCAGGAGTACCAGGGCTAGATTGCAAAGTCTGAAAAACCCAGTTATTGCTCTTACACATGGACACCTACTGATAAAGTCTGTTACATAACATTTGGTCATCATCGATCTTGGAAGTATGTGATTAAACCATTATTTACCCTTTTAAAGGTCAGCCTGATGAGTGAAGGACACTGAAACCAAATTACTGATATTTTAAGCCATTAAGATAGCATTTGGTATTTTATGGCTGCAGCAAGCCATGGGCAGATTAGTAGCTCCAAAGAGTAAATAACTTATTATCATAACCTACTGGGGATCAGTTTCTACCAACGGGACATTCTGCCCACAGAAGGGGAAAAAATTGAATGAATAAGAGAATTTATTGAGATAGAAACTGCACATTCATTCTAAACGTTTATTCATATTACCTGTTAATGTGAAAATCTTTTTCTGGAGATCTATAAGGAATCAATTCTAATTTTCGCTGCTGTAATAATAACCTGTATTCATTAAGATTATCCCGAGACAGGCAAAATTACAAAATTCCTATAAGGCATCATGGTAGGGTATAGGCGTTGAAGTTCTGCATAGCTGGGTTCAAATTACAGCTATAGACCGGAGTCATTCCAGTCACATTGGAGTCGGTGACTCTAGCAGGTGACTGAAGTCACCTCTGTCACAAAATCAATCTAAAGAGAAAATTGCAGGTATAAACTTATAGCATGCCTAACATAAACCACACTCTGAATTTAAAAGAAATAGCTCCCTTCCCTCATTTCTAATTACCTAGTAAACCAATTTTGTTTGGCATATGTTTTAATGTATAATGTATATTTTATTGTATTCAAATTTTTGAATATTTTGTTATCCAAGTATGACAAATAGGGTTATCTCCGTTAAAGAGTATATAGGTATCTCTACCTTTGTAAGATGACAAAAGATAAACTGTAAATATGACATCAAAGCTCCAGAGACAGGGAGAGCATGATGGAAAGAGAAAGATCAAGAAGGAGAAATATATTTTTAGAATGAAGAGGGTAATTAACATGGTAAGATCAAAGAAACAACTGAGTAGTAGTCTCTGCTTTGAGGCAGGACTAAAAAAAGATACCAAAAATATGAAACAGGAGGATATGACATAGTCCAGAAATGTTCCATTTAGTCTCAGAAATGACTAGCATTATTATCTTTCGTGTTTCAGGAAGATGTTGGCTTTTACAAGTTAAAATATACTCCTAACAGCATCTTTATTTCCACTATTAGCCCAATAAAGAACTACAACTGACCTCTGAACTGGGGGTTAGGGTTGCTGAAGTCCCACACAGTCAAAAATCCGCAAGTAACTTTTGACTTCCCCAAAACTTAATAGTCTACTATTGACCAAAAGACTAACTGATAAGCCATCCATTAACCCATCTTTTGTATATTATATGTACATAACACTATATTTCTACAGTGAAGTCAGAGAAAAAGTTATTATGAAAATCACAAGGAAGAGAAAATACTGTACTATACTGTATTTTAGGGGGAAAATATGCCTATAGGTAGAGTGTACAGTTCAGACTCATGTTGTCTGAGTCTATCAAAATTCATATTGTTAATAATGGCTATATTATCAAACCTTATTCCATATGCTTAATGTGGCCCTATAGTTACCTCACTAGTTCTGTGACCCTTCCTGAGTCTCAAGAACCTCAGATGTGTTAGGGGCCTGGTCCGGGGCCTTATTACAACAGTTGTTCCTGGAAAATCGAATCCTCTGGCCCTTACCGGGGTGGTACAATCAGCCAGGTTTCCAACAAGGAGCCCTGAAACTCATTGCCTGAGGCCCCTCTCTTAAAGAGCCAGGAAATCAAGCTCACCCCACATCTCTTCCTTAGCAGCACCCTCAACTGACATGGAAGGTAGTAAACATCAATTTGGGTGAGATAACTCTGAAATGTCTATTTCACCTTGGCCCCAAGAGCCCCCTAGTAGGATCAGTAAGTACCCTCAGTACTAATTTGTTTGGTAAGAAAGCCCTGCTTTCCCTGTTAGTCTCATTTCTCTATTTCCCTACAGTGTTTCCAGGGATCATGGCTCCAGGACGATACTCCTTCCTGAATTTGTTCCTGTCTCAGACTTTCATGTCTCAAGTAAGAGTTTATTCCATTCTTCCAGTTGTTCAGGCTTCAAAAAGCCTAGATTCATCATCCTTGACTATCTTTTCTCTCATCCCCTCCATAAAATCCAGCAATATATTCTGTGGGGTTTTATATTCTATGAGGGGTAATAACCTATGATGTCTCAGGTATAAGACCATTTTTCTAACACCGATCCAAGGGTATTACCCGATAACCTTTATTGCCTCATCTCCGACTAGTCTTATCCGTCTGCAGTCCCGTTGACTTCCTCATTTTTCTTCAAATACGCCACACGTTTCTGCCCCTTTGCACTTACAGCTCCTTCTGCTCGGAACAGTTGTTCCCCAAATGTCTACATGGCTACGTTCCCTCACTTCTCCAAGTCTTTGCTCAAAAGTCATCTTCTCAAGGAGCCCCTCCTGGCCATTCTTTTTAAGACTGTATATCCCCCTGATGTTTCCTCTTCCTCCCAGGGTTTTACTTAGTTCTCTGTAGAGATGATTACATCTAACACTCTATCTCTATCACTAAAATGCAGTCAGGGATTTTTGCCTGTGTTGTTCATGGCTGAATCCCCAGAACCTGAAACAATGTTCAGTACATATTCAAATGAATGAGTAAATCAATGAAAGGTCTTCTTGCAGTCAAATACCATTAGCACTCTATTACCAGAATGTTTATGTCCAGTGTAAACACAGAGTTGTTTATTGTTTGTTTGTTTGTTTTAATCGGGACCTCTTCTTTTTTTTTTTTAAGATTTTATTTATTTATTTGACAGTCAGAGATCACAAGTAGGCAGACAGGCAGACAGAGAGAGAGAGGGAAACAGGCTCCCTGCTGAGCAGAGAGCCCAATGCAGGGCTCGATCCCAGGACCCTGGGATCATGACCTGAGCTGAAGGCAGAGGCTTTAACCCACTGAGCCACCCAGGTGCCCCGGGACCTCTTTCTTCTTAACCAAAGGGTTAGACAAAGCATGCTTCAGGTCCAATGCCAGTGACTTTTACATTCTCTCTCTCTCCCTCTCTCTCTAATTCAGGCTCATGCCTATTCTTCATGTCTCCCTATTTTTGTTGTTATTTTGCTACTCATGTTGAGGGGTTCCCTGAAGTTCTTAAGTGACATTTTTTAAATTTTTTAAGTGATATTTTGAAAATCTAGTTCTTTCTTGTGTGCATGCTTCACTTACACTCTTAAGGAATGGACAGCTTATAGAGACACACTTCCTCATTTTTGAGCAGGTTTCCCTCAAAAAAGATGTGGAACAATGTATTTGGTGATTCTGCCCATTTTATTACAGACTCTGTGTAACCTACCATCTGTGGAATCGGGACTCTCTGGTGTGTGGTACCTACGGTCACCCCGAGAGCCCTTGTTGTTCATGAGAGCTGTGCTGACAATCTGTCAGGCTTCTGGTACACGTATGCTTACTTAGACAGGTTCCATTTTGTTCAATGATCCGATTTCACCCTTGATTTCCTTCAGATCTCATGAGTTGGCACCATCTGGATCAAGAAATTCCTTTATATTCTGTATTGGTATGTTTTGGGGTAGTCTGTCACCTCAGCTGAATATAATTTACTTTCTGCTTTCTCTGTTTCAAAAGACTGTGCTAAGATTCCTTTATACTTTTTTTTAAATGAAAAAAGAAACTACTTGAATCTTCCTTTGCCTATTATCCCTGAACCCCTGTTTTGTACTATAGCAAATGGTCACAATGATTTTCTAGCTGACTTTCAGGTTTTCATGCATTTTTAAAGCATTTTTTAATGACTCTTCACCCCATAATCCACCTCCAGTGATACAGTCTTACTTGCTTCTAATAAGAAAGTTTCAGTTCATGCTTTTCTTAGAGTTGATGCCTTAAAAAAATGCAAGCATGTTCAAAATAATACTTCCTGGTAAGTAGACTGTTTGATACTCACTGAAGAGTCTATACAAAGCAATTTTGGATCACTTCAACAGTGAGACTGAAATATACAAATGATAATCATGGCAACTCCATTTGTTAGAAGGAAGGTGGTAAGGATAACTTATACCTTACATGGATTTAAATGTGTTAATTCTATTATAAACACAAATGGAAAAATAAGATCTCATTTAAGAAACAACATCTCTAGACAGCCCTCCATTGGTCTCTCTAGCCAAAAGGCAGGTCTTCAAACAATGACAAGCATTCAGTAATGCCTTCAATCCAGTTATTAATTCTGAATGGTCAATAGATCAGAGATTACGAGATGCAGACAGAGACACAACAGAATAAGACAATTACCTGAAGTCATATGCAGAATAACCTTTGATCGAAAATCCAGACTGTGAATCAGAAAAGTAATGGCACAGGCCATTCTGTGCTTTAAATGGATACTCTGAATCTCTCACCAGTCTTACTTGTGTCTGAAAGAAAATAATCATCCAAAGGGTTATCTATTTAAAACACAGTTGCTTTGGAAATCAAACAGCAATTACTACGATGTGTCCAAATAAGATTCAACTTGGCCACATCCTCATCATGTGGCTATTTTTTAGGTTATCTTAATGACCTAAATTCATAAATAACCTAAATTCTTCAATTCAACCTTTAGGTATTTGTTACAGACATACTAAATAAATTCAGTATCTTTCTCTTCTACTCTTGTTTTTCCTCTAACTTCTTTCCTTAGAGCCTTCTTACATTTGATAATAGTCTTACCATTTTTTTTTCTCCTGAGGTTGCAACAGGGCAACTCATTTTCCTTCCAGAGCTTCTGGTTCTGTCAGCAAGTCTCTGAGACTCACTCAGCCTAGGCAATGGCCAAATCAAGCATTCTTTCCACCCACATCTCTCTGTGCCATACATCTAGCATATGTCACATATTTTTTAGCTGTTCGTCAACAATCCTCCTTTTCTAATTCTGGGCTTCTAGAAGCCAGGGGACACACAATTCCTTCTTGTCCCTGATGTGTACAGAGAAGCTTCCAGCATGTAGTAACTCAAAATACAGCAAGCGAACAAGGAAAGAATATTCCAATTTGGGAAATTCCAGCTTGACAACTTTTACAAACCATAACAACATCATCATTGGTTAGCTTCATGAAGTTGGCCCCGGATACAGGACAATGTCAGAGAGTCTCCTAAGAAACAGAGGACACTCTGGGGTATTGGATAAAGCCCTCCATTGAGACAGAAGGCTTAAGACACAGTTCTAGCTCAGCTACTGATTTGGCAACACGATCTCACCTCTCAGGTCTCATTTCTTCACCTACATACAGAGTTGTTAAATTTGCTGATTTCTATTGTCCCTTATAATTGCAATATTCAAAGATTCTATAGAAATAAGTAATCATATATTCTCATCTTTCTGGAACATTATGTGATCCATAACTATGAAAGAAAGTATTCACCTATTAAGAAATGCTGAGAAAGAAACACACGTATTTTTCTGAAAACAAATCCAGGCAAGATTTTCCACACTTTGATCACTTAGTAGCTGATTTGCCTGAAAGCAATTAATTTTCAAATCTTCTGAGGGATTCAGACTTTGGCCATCAAAATTTCTGAATTTAAAAACATTCTTTGGGGGCACTAGGGAGTAGGCTCAGATCATGATCTCAGGGTCCTGGGATGGAGCCCTCCATTGGGCTCCCTGCTCAGCTGGGAGCCTGCTTCTCCCTCTTCCACTCAGCTCATGTTCTCTGTCTCTCTCTCAAATAAATAAATTAAATCTTAAAAAAATAAAAAATAAAAACATTCTTTGGTATATATGAGAGTAAACTGATTTAATTCTGAAGGCATATTATCTAAACCAAAGAGGAAACAAAGAGTTTAGAAGGCTGAGAAACTAGTCACCTTATTTAGCCAGTTCAAAGCACTGAGAGTGGAGCCTCCCTGGCAGCCGTAGTTATTATAGGAACAATCGATGACCTGCTGTACACTCAGGTCCTCCAAAGGCTTCCCTTTTATTGCATATGCTGATTCCACGGCACCCACCACGCTGAAGGCCCAGCATCCTCCACACTGTTGAAAAAGAGAAACAGCATTGTATTTATTATCAAATAATGTTCAAACCAAGTTCGTCCACATGGCTAATTATTATGAGTTAACAAGTCAATTAAAGTGGGCCGAATCTGGGGGCCTACAAAATATTAATGCCTGGCCTATGGATTTTCAAATTGACAAAAGAAAAGAAAAACCAAAATTTTCACTTTAGCCCCAAAATGTAACTATTAAAGATAAACAGGTAATCACCCTGGCCAATGAGACAATGCAAGATAAAAGCGAGATTCAGAGATTGAGAGAGCACCTGGATGGTCTTTTAGACTCATCAGTTCACTGGACATGACTTCTGTTTCTAGGAAGTGTGCCAACTCCCACCAAGTCTTTAATCCCTCTTGTTTCTCCCCTGACCCTCTGCCTCTATGGCATCCACCATCTCCACCCTAATGGGCAGAGGCAATGATGAGGTGACATGGGGTGAGGATATATACATCATCCAAGCTGTACTCATTGTTTGATTGACTCAGGAGCTGAATGAATTACTTTCTAGGCTGCCAAAGTGCCAGCATGGGCATATCACAGATATGCATAAAACGTCATAACGATCAAAACCCATACTGGCCACTCCTCATTCAAATGTTATCTGACAATCTTCCTCATTCTGGATCTATTAACTTGATGTTATTGGACAAACTGGAATGAAAGAATGAAAGGGTTGGTCCTGAAAAAATAGGGAGAAAATGGAGGAAATGAAATCAAGTTTCATGCACAAGGAAGAAGGATCCATAGAAAAGGCAGAGGTAAGAGTAAGATTTTAAGTTGGGCAGAACTGACTTAATTCCAGGACATGTGCTACACAGTGAGGCAAAGAAAGGAAGAACGATTGGTTATCTTTGTGGAGTCGTGTTGAGTGACTTTATGGCTTTAAGGGTCTTATTATGTCTATATGTCCAGTGCCTATGGCATAGGAAAATAGGCATTAAGGAACTCTATGTCCGGTCCCCACCCCTTGAGAAAAGTGAGTACAGGTTGCTGACACCACACCTAGAGCTAGCTTTAGTTTATCTCCCAATAGCTGCCCCAGGAGGGCAGTTTCTGCTCAAAAATATGCTTAGCGAAATAAGTCAGTCAATCAGAGAAAGACAACTATCATATGATCTCCCTGATATGAGGAAGTGGAGATGCAACGGGGGTGGGAGTTAAGGTGGTAGGAAAAGAAAAAATGAAACAAGATGGGATCGGGAGGGAGACAAACCAAAAGAGACTCTTAATGTCATAAAACAAACTGAGGGTGGTGGGGGGTGAGAGGGGTTGGGAGAGGGTGGTGGGGTTACATTATATGTTTAAATAAAAAAAAATCTAAAAAAAGTATCTCTACAGTATATTTCTTTAATTCAAGATTACTAATGATATTGTATTCCTTTAGTACAAAGCAGACACTTCCTGGAAGGATTCTGTTTCTGACTAATTCACTCTTCATTATGAATTCAATAATAAAGCAAATGATTTGGTGGTAAAACTTAAATGATAATAATACATATATTTTAAAAAAACAATAGATTTATATTCTTAGAAGAAAAGAAATATCCTAACTACACGGTGACTGAGGAACTGCTTGGTCTAAAACACCTTACATGGGGAGGCTGAATGACCTGGTAAGGTTTCCACTCAGATAAATTGAGACTATATCCCTGCAGTTATGGGGTTGATTTTTCCCAGTTAGCTGTCATTCCCTATGCCAACGGGGTGTAGAGGGGTAGGTTTATCTTTAAAATAAAAGTCGGCCTTGGGGTGCCTGGGTGGCTCAGTCGTTAAGCATCTGCCTTCTGCTTAGGTCATGATCTCAGGGTCCTGGGATTGAGCCCCGCATCGGGCTCCTTGCTCAGTAGGGAGTCTGCTTCTTCCTCCCCCTGCTCCTGTGCTCTCGATTGCACACACACTCTCTCTCCCTCTCAAATAAATAAAATCTTAAAAAAAAAAAAAAATCAGCCTTGACATCTGCCCCTCATTTCATCAGAGATTCTCCCTTCATTGTCATTTCTGGATGACTGGAGTATGGTTTCACCCAGAGATATGGCTCCTGTTACACATTTGATTGAACTGGACCTCAAAGATGACTTCCCATGCACGCTAAGATGATTTAAGAAAGAAAACCCCCGGGCACCTGGGTGGCTCAGTTGGGTAAGCAACTGCCTTCGGCTTAGGTTATGATCCTGGAGTTTTGGGATTGAGTCCCACATCAGGCTTCCAGCTCCATGAGGAGTCTGCTTCTCCCTCTGACCTCCCCTCTCATGCTGTCTCACTCTGTCTCTCTTTCAAATAAATAAATAAAATCTTTAAAAAAAAAAAAAAAAAGAAAGAAAACCCCTAAAACTCACAGTCTGCTGGTTCCTCACTTGGGTTACAACATGTTTGTTCCGCCAGTCAAATCTTGATGGTAAAGATACATTGGGTATGGATGTTTGCACTTCTGTTCGGTATTTGGGGAATCTGGAAGACTTGCTTCTTAAATAAATAGCTGAAGAGAAACAGGAAATGAAAGACAGCCAACATTACATTATAAGGAGGTCCCCTGGGATTCTTTTTGGAGGAATTTTTCAAACACAAACAGAAGTTTTCAAGTAGAGCCTGCCATTTGTGGTTTTCCTTTACACTTTTTCATAACTCAAAATGTATTCACTGAAAGCTAAGGAATTCCTACAACAGGACTGGAGCTGCCACATAAAATGACTTGTCTGATAGAACTCGGTCAATAATAAAAATGAGTATAATTGACATCATTAGCTTTATCGTAACCCACGGAACTGTGGATGTCTAGAATAGAAATAGTACTAAAAAATGCAGAATGGGGGCTCCTGAGTGGCTCAGTCTTTAAGCATCTGCCTTTGGCTCAGGTCAGGATCCCAGGGTCCTGGGATCTAGCCCTGCATCGGGCTCCTGTTCTACAGGAGTTTCCTCTCTTGTGTTCCCTCTCTCACGGTGTCTCTCTCTGTGTCAAACAAATAAATAAAATCTTTAAAAAAATGCAGAAGGGGTGAAACATTGGCCCTTACAGCAACATGGAAAAATCTATAATATTTAGATCTTAATTAGAAGATAATCAGAAGACAGTAGCCAGGTATTTACATGCTTGACATTCAGTATTTAATAAATGTTAATTATGACTCAATTTATTAGATTCACAATTAAACAATTCCTCAAAAATTAAGGAAACAAATCAAAATCAGGAAACCAAACAACTAATAGCACAATATCACAGTACCTTTAAACTCTTCTGGAAACAAATAAGAAAACTGATTTATTCCATAGATGGCACTAGAGTTTTCATGAGGGAATACAGAATTCAAGTATTGATGTCTATTAAGGCTTTCCTAAAAGAAGAAAAAAATTAATTTGCATCACCTATGTTCACTTTGCAGAGCAATGTATGTGTAACTAACTTGGACATATTTTTCAGGTATTAGAAGCAAAGCTTGATTTATCTCCTACAGATCACAGTGAAAGATTGCATAGGACCTCTGGATCAGATTTACAAACATTTGTATGAAAACTGTCATCTGGTTTCAGGTATATTTTTGAGGCTAGGAAAAGTATGTCTTATCCATTTATAATTCCTCTTCACCGGCGTGTTGAAAGCACTAAATGCGTGTTTGTTGAACACTGTGGAAAAAAACAAAGTGAATTGCAAATAAACACTAGATACTTGTAGAAACTGTCACAAAGAGATACTCATTAGATTAAAAAATTATGAATTTGGAATGCATGTATCTTTGTATTTCCCAGCACTATGTAACAAAGCACGACAAAACAAATCAGTAAATAATAAATAAACATGATTCTATTCCAGCTTTATAGCTCTCTCCAGCTCATTACAGGTAAAAAGGCTTTGTGAGAGTGAGGCAGCTGCAGATTAACTTGTGTATCTGGAGGGAAAACATGGGCATTATTTATAAATTCCTCAGCTCTGAATTTATGATGATTTATCTTAAGCTTGTCTTTTGTGAGAACATGCCTCAATTTCCTGATGCTAACCAACTGTGTAGGATAAATACAACTTCAGGAGACTACCATTAAGTAAGTTTCCAGCTCTAGCTTGTATGTATTTGTTTATGGATCTACGTGTTTATTGTGTGTCTGTCTCACAAACCTCTAAGTAAAATGAGGGCAAGACCTGTCTGTCTTGTTCATCAGTGCATTCACCACCCTGAGCGCATGCCTGGCCCAGAATGGATGCTTAATTAACATTTTTTGTTGCATAAATACACCAGTGACATTTTATATACATCATGCCCGTAAGAGCTTTAAGCTGTTTACTTTGAAGCAATTTATTACTGGAACTTATAATCTTCTTACTATGTCCTTATTGACCGTGCCCAGAAGGACTGTTAATGAAATAATAAACAGTTATTAGATGAATTTTATGTACTTAAGAATAATCTTGATAAAGCAGAGTTCTGAATATCATTTAGAAAACAGATGCATGGGGCACCTGGGTGGCTCAGTGGATTAAAGCCTCTGCCTTCGGCTCAGGTCATGATCTCAGGGTCCTGGGATCGAGCCCCGCATCGGGCTCTCTGCTCAGTGGGGAGCCTGCTCCCCCCTCTCTCTCTGCCTGTCTCTCTGCCTACTTGTGATCTCTGTCTGTCAAATAAATAAATAAAACCTTAAAAAAAAAAAAGAAAGCAGATGCATAAGTACAAACACAGAACAGAAATGACAAATCTATAGTCCAGGTGACAAACATGAGCCAGAGACTGCTAGCTGCTAAGGAATTTAAAATTCATTCATTTTCTAAGTATTGGTTGAACATCTTTGTGGGCTAGACTAACCAGGGAAGGCATTGAGAATGTAGGACACTAAAAATGCATAGGAAAGCAAGTGGTAGCCATGAGAATGGGCCTCACAGAAGTCCATCTATGGGGGCTGTGTGCTGCGTGCTGAATGACCACGAAGAGAGGCCACGGTTCCCACAAGCTGCCTCTAGCCAATGACTGAGTCCTGAGGGTCTCTCTGACCCTTCCTTCGGCTGCACAGCCATCTACAGCACCTCTCCCAATCTTTCTTCCCTTTCTTCTTCATCTAGATCAGAGTTGTGCTGCAATCAGGTAGCTCTCCCAGCCTCTCCCATTTCTCTCAGCCATTGGTCTTGTGATAAAGAAATAAAAAAGAAAGGATAAAACACAAATGATCAATATCAAGAATGAGGAAAGGGCCATCCCTATGGATGCTTCAGTCAAGAGAACAGTATTTTGAAAACGGTAGACCGGGAAGTTTTATGAATGTATGTATAAAATGAACACACTCCTAAGATGTCACCAATCGCGAAAGCTGAATGTATGAGAAATAGAAAACTCTAAGCCCAGATGTCTTGTTTGGTGAATTCTACACAATTAAAAAAGAAATAATATCAATCTCATACACATTCTTTGAGAAAATAAAAGAGAAGGGAACACTTTGCAACTTATTTTATTTGTTTAAATTAATTTATTTATTTATTTACTTATTTGAGTTACAGAGAGTGAGTGAGAGAGAGAGCACAAGTGGGAGAGACAGGGAGAGAGGGAGAAGCAGACTCCCTGCTGAGCAAGAAGCCCCATGCAGGGCTCCATCACAGTACTCTGGGATCATGACCTGAGCAGAGGCAGACACTTAAGCGACTAAGACACCCAGGCGTCCCTGCAACTTATTTTATAACGTCAGTATTACCCTGATTACAAAACCAGGAGAAGACATCTCAAGAAATAGACCGACGTACCAATAGCCCTCATGGCTACAGATGTGGAATCCCTAAGAAAGTATTAGCAAATCAAATCCAACAATATATAAAAAGGACAACACTTTATGACCAAGTGAGGTTCATTAAAAAAATGCTACATTGGTTTAACTTTTGAAAACCAATCAGCATAATATACCATGTTAATGGCATTTTTTTATTTTTTATTTTTTTATAAATGGCATTTTTAAAAAGGAAGGAAAATCATGTTTTCAGTCAATTCAAAAAATGCCCTTGACATAATTCAAAATCTTTTCGTGACAAAAATCCTCAGCAAACAGTGCATGAGAGCAAATTTCTTGGACGTGATTAAGGGAATCTACGAAACACCAGAGGCCAGCTTCTAAAAGAATCCCATTTGTGGATTTTGTATGTCATTCCAGTGCACTGATTCCTGTGATTTCATGGCTGTCCACAGCCCACACTAAGGATATCTGATATTTACAACGTGACTTCTTGCAAAAACCAAAGACCTTTAAACCCCAAAGTGCTCCATTTTGCCCTCTCCCCGCCACTAATCCTCTGATTTTGCAAGACCACTAATAATAAATAAATAATAATAATAAATAAAGTACTTCCCATGAGAATTCTGAACAAAGCATAATTCTCTTATACATTTATATACACACACAGTAAATTTCTCTAATCTCTTCTCAGTTTTGCAACAAATATCTTAAACACATTGTCAAGCAATATTTGGGTATCCGCTTAACCTCTTGGGTCTTTATTTTTTTCACTGACAAATTGGGAATTCCGACCTGACAGAGTATGAGAATTAAATAAGATAATGTTTGGAAAACACAAATTACAGAAAAAATGTTAAATTTAATACTCCCATGCTGTATCTTTTTTCCTCCCTTAAACACAGAATATTTTCCCCCCTTTAACCACAGAACATTTGGGCATAGAAAATGTCCTTAAAAGATCATGTTTTCAGGTTTTTTTTAGATTACTATGGAGCTAATCTTTGTCATGCAATTAGAAATGACCAGTTATTGATCGAAAGAAACAGCTTTCATAGTAAAATGATATTATCAGCATATCCAAGAATATTTATTCTCCTATTTGCTAGGAGACAGTAGGACACAAATCAAGTTCCCCTAACAGGGTTTCAAATCACTTACATTTTTAAAAAGCCCTGTATTTCATTTTTAGAATTGACTACTCTTCCAAGTGACTTTTCTGGTCTACTTCGATTCCTTCTGTGAGAGCAGATTTCACAGAAGCATCACAAACTGTGAGTCTATTGAGCTCCTCATGTTAACACGCTCTGTCATAGAATCAATCCTAGGTAAAGGAGCAATTACCGCATGATCTTAACATAAGACAATGGAAGAGATCATAATGGTATTATAGTACGGTAGACTATATGTACAGTAGAGTCAATGTGCCTAAAACCATATAAAATATTAAATTGAAAGACCTGAGCCTTAAGGTCACTTATGAAAGAAGACAGTCAAGTTCTGAGGAGTATACAGCACACACTAGTTTTTGAAAGGCGCAGATGTGTGAAAAACAGACGGGTCATAGGATGGTGATCTATTTTATACTTTCTATGTGGTGTGTGCTCCCTTAATGGATTCATGCTTTGCTGGGATAGGCTGTACACTAAAATTATTGCAGAAGCCAAAGATGCTTTGTAAGACGACCTTTTGTTTAGGGCCCTAAACTCGTTCCCGCTTCTGTTCTTTAGGTTTTCCCTCAACAGCCCTCACTTGGAGATTCTGAGGTTTGGTGTAGGCCAAATCATACATTTTACAGATGGATTGAAAACGTTCTCCTCCTGGTCCTTTCATTTCTGGAAGTTGCAGTAAGCCTGGGGATGACCCAAGAGGTAAAATGTTTATTTGCAGTGTGGGAGCATCGCTGAGAATTTCTCTTAAGACTTGAGAGTTATAAATCTTTGATCAGCGAATCTCAGCTGAGGGAACCTCCCTTTGACCTCCTCTTCCCTCCCAAGGATTTTTGGCACTGTCTGCAGACAATTTTGATAGACACTACTGGCACCTAGTGGGTAAAAGCCAAGGACACTGCTAATCACACTGCAAGGCACAGGACAGCTCCCCACAACCAATAATTATCTGTTCCACAATGTCAACAATGCAACTGTTAGGAAGGCCCCTACTAGAACAATAAAAATATATACTTTCATAAATTCCTGCTTTACAAAAGTTACCTACACAAAGGATTTTGTATATGTTGTGCTGACATCTGTGTAAAAATAGTATGCATGTATGGTTATCATGCAAAGTAAAATAAAAAGAAACATGTAGTCATATAGTATTTGTTTGTACCTGCACATAAAGACTGAATTAAAGTGATACTCCTTTGAGAATTGGTTGAAGGAATAATTTTTTTTTAGCGTATTACTCTTTACATTTTTCTGTTTGTTCACTGAAAAATGGATTCTGGTACAATGTTTAAGTATACAATATCCATTTATTAGGCTATAATTCTTAGAATTTGGCATATGCCTTATCCCCCCACTGAACCAGAAAACCCGGATCAGCTCCTTTCACATGGTGAATATCAAAATATTGGATAGATGGATGGACATATGGACAAATGAATGAACAAACTCTGACCCAAGATTTTAAGTTCCTGATGTATTTTCATTTTGGCAACGCAGGCATTAAGCTAGAATCACTGAAAATGGTCACTTGAACAACAGTATCTTACATCAAATTCACCTGTCTATGCTGGATAGAAAATGTGTGTTAAAGCATTCTTGCACAGAGTTCATTTGGAGAAGACAATCCAGATTTCAAGGGGCTGATTATGGCAATTTATCTGTGACTTATTAGTTAGGATTATTCATTGCAAAATCTTCTATTTATACATAAACAACATGCCTAACATTTATATACAGTTTTAACAATGTAGCATATATCATTTTATGCCAATAATTTTTAAAGTGAAGATTCTGAAATTTTATGCACAAAGTGCATATGACTTTTATTAGTTCCACTATTAGGCCTGTGACTTCTTGAAGGCATAAGAATATGAACTTTTCTGTGGTGAAATAATGAGCATCAGTAAATATCGGTGCACGCCTGGGTTTCGGCACAAAGAGGAACAGGCTGAATCCTCCATTCTGATTTTCCTCCGCACTGGAAGTTTCTAAAGCAATGGAAGAGCAGAGATTGGGGCTGCTATCCATTTTCCCTCCATCAGTTATCCCGAGAAGCATACCATAACAAACCAAGGAATGGCCCAGTTTTCACCCAACAATAATGTGGTGATAGTTGGTGAACAAGTGTCATAGATGACATCTAACTTCCATTTAAGAAATAGTCCCAGGAACTTATGAAAATAAGGCAGGGATGACAAGACTCTTTCCCATTCTCTTAACCCAACACCATGAAAGACATTACTAGTCAATTAGATATTTTCTCCAACTGTCTCTAACAGCGATTCCCTAAATACTTTCCAATGCCGTGTTTCAGGAAGCCACTATTAATCAATCCATTTGCAAACACGATGAGACCTATTTGCTATCCCTAAATAAGAAACAAAGATCCAGAGACTACAGCTCTTGGTCCTCAGGATTTGTCTACCTTTTATGGCATCAACAGATTCCGGCCCAACATAGAGTGTTTTACAATTCTATTTTAATTTTTAAACTTAAAAAAAAAAAAACTTTTCTAAAAAAGACTTATTTGTTCATTTGAGAGAGAGAGAATGAGAGATAGCATGTGGATGAAAGAGAGTGGCGGAGGGGCAGAGGGAGAGGGAGAGAATCTCCAGCAGACTCCCCACTGACCGCAGATTTCCCCAAGAGAGGCTGGATCCCATGACCCCGAGATCATGATCTGAGCTGAAACCAAGAGTTGGAAGTTCAACCAACTGAGCCACCCATGGGTGTCCCTGTTTTTTTTTTCTTCTAAACTTTAACTTCACTGTGAAACAAGGACATTTTCTAGATTCTGCATATAATTTACCAGAAGGGTAAACAGTGGGGAATCTCTGCCAATTCATAACTTAACATGATCTTATAGGAGTAAAGCGTTGTAGAGTTGAAGTTATGAGTTTTAGTTATCACATACTTTATTCTCTCCTACCTGGCCGGAAGAATTCTTTCAAATGCTCATGGGTACCACGGAAGCGAGGCTTTTTCTATCTCTGCCTGTGTCCAGCCCCCTATTCCAGGTCCACACAACTAGATTCTAACACCAAGAGCTGCTCCACTTTCCAGTGATGTGTTTTGAAATCTAAACACTTTCGTCTCTGGGCATCCATTTTGTGACGTAAACTCCCACTAGAAGCAATTGGTTTGAAAACTTTCCCAGGCTTTTTCAACTCAAGGTTTTTAAATGTGCTAAAAATCTCCATAACTGACCTCCTCCACTTAAATGTTCCATTTCCTGTTACGGATCCTTGTATTTTTCCTGAGAAAAGTTGAATTTGCAGACATTTGTCTCTTGGGTGCAGCCACTTCACAGGACCAATATGAGTAATTATATAAGTCAATAGATACATATTGCATATGTTTTTTTAAATTTTATTTAATTTTTTTCACTGTTCCAAAATTCATTGTTTATGCATATGTTAAAAAGTATATTTATTACTCTGGCCTCCTTGTGCCTCCAATCCTCCAACATAATTTTCTTGAGGAGGATAGCAGTGTGTTTATTTATTCAGCCCATGAATAAATTATCAGTATAGATAAGATTGACTTTTTTTCCCCTAAAGGGTTTGGGTCACCACCATAGGCAACCAAACTCAGGACAGGGGCAGAATACAGGACACAAAGTTTGTTTTCCAGCAATTGTGCCAGTGCTTCTGGTTTTAAAAGCTATGATGTTACTCAAAAGCAATAAAACAGAGACAAGAGTATACATCTTGGTTTGGGCATAAAACAAGATGGGCACAATCAGGCAAGGCTGCGACTTCCTAAACACTGGAATATTCTAGGGGAGACAGGAGGAGCAGGAAAGAGTACAGCTATAGAACTCCAGGAGAAATCCCAAGACTATACCAGCAAAAAACTAAATATAATTCCAACAAACAGTATGACTGAATTCTTACTTTTGATTCAGAATGAATCCATTTTCTTTTATAATAAAATGATGATATCTTTCATGATTTAAAAAAAATCGTTGAGTGGTCTCGGATATATAGAACACAGTGAGGCAAACTTTAAATCGGTATCTCTAGGTTACAGGAAAAACCTATTGATACTCAGCTAACTCAGCCCATTCCAGAGGTTTAACGGTGGGCTAAAATCTAAGCATTCTTATGAAGACTTTAGAAAATAATGTGAAAAGGAAATGAAGTGCTTCCCTTTTTTCAAATTCCGTCTCCAGCAAGTCAAGAAGAGTTTTAAGGTTGCTGCACTAGTTTAAGGAGCCCCAGCTCAGGAAAATCACAAATAGGCGGGCTCTGAGCTTTCCAAATTCGGGCTCTTTGTTTAGAACACGCTGGCCACAGGCAGTCACCAGCGCCCCCCTGCGGAAGAAAAAAACCCACCAGGCTTCTTCCGCTTTTAACCAGGTTCCAGAGACTCTGAAGAACCGCTTTGGAAGGCCGTGAGGACGGTCCAGGGCACTGCTAAAAGGGGTGCTTCTTCCAATCGAGAATACTTTGAACACGCCCATTGATTACTCTGGGCTCATCCCACAGGTCCACGGTGACAAATCTAACCTGTAGCATCCCCTCATTTGGTTAGCCCAGGTAGGGCAGAGCTGGCACCTGCGGAACGGAGGATGAAGTTGGCCTGCGAACTTCAGAAAGCCCAAACCCGTCACCGAAGTGCGGGCAGGGTGACCACCTGGAGCGGCGGCTCTCAGTGACACCCCGCCGCCCCCCAACCTGCTACCCCAGCCCAGACCCGGGGCTGCAGGGGCCACCAGGAAACAAACAGGGAACGGCGCGCGCTCGGTACCCGGAAGGCGGCTGCCTGTCGCTCGCGGCTCCGCGGCTCCGTCGCTGTGAAGGTGGCGCGGGGGTCCGCGGGGAGGCCGTGGCCGCAGCAGCAGCAGCAGCAGCAGCAGCAAAGCAGCCAGAACCGCCGCAGCGCCAGCAGCTCCATCCCCGCGCCCTGCGCCCCACGCGGGCCGGCCGCCCAGTACATCCCCCCAACCCCGGGTTTCTCTTTCGATTCCTCGGCTCCTCCCCCTCCTGGGTGTGCCCGGCGGGAGCAGCGGAGCTGGGTGCACGGTGCTGGGACTCGGCTGCTCCTTTAGTCCCCATGGCCCCGGACCTGGAAATGCGATTAGCGGGGAACTGTGGCGGTGTCGCTGATGTCTGTGGCATCTCTATCTCCCAGCTGTTAGAGGAAAGCTTGAGAGTCATTCTTCAGGGGATGCGCGAGAACGCAGATTATTGTGTCCCCTGCACTTCCAGAATGAAGTCCTCTATTCTTCTTCCTTTTATCTCAAATTGAAAGATTCAGGCAGTATTTGAATTTTACCTGACCTTATTTCTGTTGCTCCTGCTGCGAAGGTCTATAACCTTCGCAGGACCTAATTCTAAAATGTTAGCGAATTGACACAAAGGCATTCATTCGTTTAGCAGATGTTTATAAATACGTAACAGGAATTTGCAGTTTTGAAAGTAAGGCACAATTTCTTTATCTGTTATATTCTATGGCCATTTCAAAAACTCTCAAGCCCGTTTTTCCATTTGCAAAGGAAAGTAGGGGTAGAACGTACTTCTGAAGTTTGTAGTGAAATTTAAATATAATAATCCACCTTAAACACTTTGCAAGATGGCTGGCATATTTTAAGTGTTCAGTTTTAGCTATTACCTATTTAAGGTAGCTTACCCCCCCCCC